>JAXIVD010000398.1:75000-97500 GCA_036785275.1 Cancer borealis
TTGCTACAGCTTTGATTCTGTAGAAGAGAAAGAAAAGTTAGTATTATTCTTTGTTTGTTTCACATCGCTACATCTTATAATACTAGTATGCCAATACACAAATAGTAGTTGAATCCATTACATTTCCTATTGTAGTATATAATTCAATAAAAAAAAGTCATGGATATGCCTGTAAACAGAGCCAGGACTACCACACGACCACGTCATGAGTTTCCTTAAGAAATTTAATGTGTGTGTGTGTGTGTGTGTGTGTGTGTGTGTGTGTGTGTGTGTGTGTGTGTGTGTGTGTGTGTGTGTGTGTGTGTGTGTGTGTGTGTGTGTACCTTCTCATATTACAGATAATTTTAATGAGGCTGCGTTGTCCTGTCTCGATATATAAAATTAATGAACTTAGTCTTAAAGTAATGGCTGTTTTTTGCTCAAACCATCTTCACGTCTTCTACTTAGAGAGTTATGCTTCTTTACAGTGTTTAACCATCGCATCTCATCATTTCACCTTGTGCATTGATGGGCACTAACTCTCTCTAATATATATATATATATATATATATATATATATATATATATATATATATATATATAAATATATATATATATATATATTATATATATATATATATATATATATATATATATATATATATATATATATATATATATATATATATATAGAGAGAGAAGAGAGAGAGAGAGAGAGAGAGAGAGAGAGAGAGAGAGAGCCAGTGAGAGAGAGAGAGCCAGTGAGAGAGAGAGAGCCAGTGAGAGAGAGAGCCAGTGAGAGAGAGAGCCAGTGAGAGAGAGAGAGAGAGAGAGAGAGAGAGAGAGAGAGAGAGAGAGAGAGAGAGAGAGAGAGAGAGAGAGAGAGAGAGAGAGAGAGAGAGAGAGAGAGAGAGAGATGAAATCAATAGATAGAAGATGTTCAATATTTCACTCACAGGGAGGGAGCAGAGTAGGGGAAGGTTCACACTCACTACATTGAGCCACTTGACTTAAGCTTTGCATGTATCCTCATCATTATCACCTTGAAGCTGTATGTCACCTCGTAGCAACATGTCTGATAAATAAAAGTCATTTGCAGTTTGTCGAGTCTTTTACTTTCCATGTCCTTCCTTATGAAATCATCTCAATTCTTTACTCTACCCATAGGTAATCTATACCTTCCAATTCAACCCAATAACTTTCACGTTTTCTCTCCCTATAACCTCTCTATACATATCTGCCAGTTCCCATCGCTTCCCTGATGCTCTCAATCCCAAGGCTGTTTCTTGGCTCTTCACTCGTGGTATCTTACAGAAGCATTGCACATCAACCTCTTGTTAGTATGCTCAGGTCTCTTCAAGTTACCTTAAGCAGCCCAAGTTTCACTACCACAACGCATTGCTCTTCTCATGTGTGAAGCACGTAATGTAATCTCCCTTACATGTGCATAGAAAGTTCTCTCAGGGTTAAGAGAAATTTAGCTTCTATCCATTACTAGCTTCCTATTGCTTGTACTATATACAGAAATAATTCGGAAAAAAACAGTACAAATAGGAAATACGTACAAGAACAACAAGTACAGGAACAGGTACAACACATATGTAACACGGTATGAATCAAATACTTGCTCGGCTGTCATGAATGGGGTGTCGAAAGAAATGACTCCCGCTGAAAATCTCTTCCTGGGGAAATATTTTTTGGGAGTCGTAAGTAATAATTATTCAATTAAAGATTGTGATTGGCATAATTGTTCCCATAGTAAGGCGGGAGAGGAGGCACCCGTACACGAGTACATACTTCCAACAAGAAGAATGATGTTTAAGTTTAAGTTTAAATTCGTTTATTTATTTGTATCGATAATCGTATGCCTTCATGTTACTGTGCATTTGTATATACGTGGCAGCGCTGGAGTGCAATATATTATCGTGAAGACAGTCTCAATATAAATGTTCCCATCATGGTGGTGTTCCCGCCACGACGGCAAGGGCGAGGCGTCATAGGGTACACAGTACTTTGAGGGCAAACTAACCTAAACCTTACAACATAGCATCTCTGGGAAAATCACGCGCGTACAGTGGTGGTGTTGAGGGCAGACAATACCGTGTTATATCTTAGTCATGAAGGGAAGGGAAGTATGAGGGAGCGGCAGATCAACCACCCCTGGAAGCCTAGGAAAACCAAGAACAGGACGTAGACACCCTAAAAGACATTGTTTCTAACCAAATGGAAGTTATCAAGAGTCAACACCTTCAACCCACACCCTTATAATTTTCCTTGAACTTATAGAACACACAGACTGGTCACATTTAATTGTATTTATTTTTGGTAATGTTTACTCTAGGTTCAGGAGGCTGGGTGGGGGACTGATGTGTCCTTGCCCTGCAGGTCAGTGAACCACTAGCGTGACCTATGTGCTTGGGCTATCTTCGTCCACTCCACATGCCAACTGACCTCAATCGGATTTTAAGGACTACGAATGGAAAGAATTATTGTATTTCTTTGTAACAATACGTCCGTCAGTTAATGGAATATGGCATATTATTATTTTTTCTACATACTTATAAAAGTGCAACCATCTGTATTGAACCTGAATCTAATCTAGAATTTTGGTGTACATTTACAGATACGGCTGTGTGTGTGTGTGTGTGTGTGTGTGTGTGTGTGTGTGTGTGTGTGTGTGTGTGTGTGTGTGTGTGCATGTGTGTGTGTGTGTGTGTGTGTGTGTGTGTGTGTGTGTGTGTGTGTGTGTGTGTGTGTGTGTGTGTGTGTGTGTGATCCGTCCCATCCTTGCCCGCCAGTTCACTTTTACGTGAAGGGACAGGTTGGGGTGAGCGTTATCGACCACGGCCCTGGAGTTCGATACACTGCCGTCTTCTTAAAGAGAGAGTCTCTCTCTCTCTCTCTCTCTCTCTCTCTCTCTCTCTCTCTCTCTCTCTCTCTCTCTCTCTCTCTCTCTCTCTCTCTCTCTCTCTCAGCGCGCTCAGAGAGAGAGAGAGAGAGAGAGAGAGAGAGAGAGAGAGAGAGAGAGAGAGAGAGAGAGAGAGAGAGAGAGAGAGAGAGAGAGAGAGAGAGAGAGAGAGAGAGAGAGAGAGAGAGAGAGAATTACATACAAATTCTGTGTAATGTTCACATACACACACAAACGTGTGTGTGTGTGTGTGTGTGTGTGTGTGTGTGTGTGTGTGTGTAGATAGATGGATATCATCGTCTAAAGTTAAGGCCGCATGTTCCTTAAAATGTTAATTCCCATCAGCAATCGTTTGCCGTCAGCGGTGCCAGATTCCAATTTCCGTGTGAAATCATAACTTGAAATATTAAAGTTAAGAATGAATACACACTAGAGTAACAATTATTTACATGTATATTAATGTTCTGTAGAAATGTATATGAAAATGGAAGACCTTTACAGTGAACACATTTGGATTCGGTATTGTTTACATACGTACTAACATACTTGGCTACTTCATAATATCATATTCCCTACTATATTGCAGTGCACATATTGCTACGTGATGTGAATATCAGCGGAAACAAAAACCGCTGCGCCTTTCTGGTTTCTGATATTATTTTGGTGAATTCGACAGATATCTACGAATGAACTGTTTGATGTAGTTCGTGATCAAATACATATCGCAGGTGCAAGCCTTATCTCATGGAATTGATTTAGCTATCTCAATTATCACACAACACAACTGATACTATCAACTATGCCTAAGATAACGTAATATGAGTTACAAACCATGTATTACGCCATAACTATTCTCTACATTTTTTTATGATTAAGGTTTAATATTAAAAAAAACTTAGTGTAAAGTTATTCAAACGAAATTTGAATACACAAGTACTTTGCAATGCATGAATAATAACATAGTAATAAAGTAAACAGTTACCCAAAATATCAGCACGTGAGTAAGAAGCAGGATCGCGAATTAATGATGGTCCGAGTAAACACTATATTTGCATTCCTAGGAAAGGTTAAGGGTGAGCGGTGATGTAACTGAGGTCTTTAAATGGAGGAAAACATTTCACAAAAAGTATACATATAAGTTAATATATTAGTAAATGAGCCGCATAAAACTCTGTTCAAATGGAAACATTTAGAAAAAAGCAGACATATGTATGGGTCAACAGCCGTGTGTTAAGTGAGAATACGTTTAGAGAACACTGATTTATACTAAGTACTAAGGTACTAGAGGATTGAAAGAGGTGATTAAATAACCCCCCCCGGGCTAGGTAGCTTTAGACCATATAGTTCTTCTAGGGTTAACGAAACACCACTACCCTCTCACCAAAGAGCTGCCGTGGGCCAGGATCGAACTCCCAACCTTTTAGGCCACGAGCCGAGCACTG
This sequence comes from Cancer borealis, assembly GCA_036785275.1. Classification (NCBI taxonomy): domain Eukaryota; kingdom Metazoa; phylum Arthropoda; class Malacostraca; order Decapoda; family Cancridae; genus Cancer; species Cancer borealis. The sequence goes on from JAXIVD010000398.1 coordinate 79,330, forward strand.
TAGTACCATAGAGCCAGCCGGCCCCCAAGGTACCAATGGAGCTGCCTTGTGTAGACTAACTGGCTTCTTGCAACCTCCTATGCTCCTGTGTCCATTTCCACAACACCACTCACTTCCTTGTCTCAATATAGTGCTACACGTCCTTCCTCCTGACAGTGATTGAAGGGCAGAGTTCGTTCTAATGACGTCATATTTATAATTACTTAGTTAAAGAAAACAATTTTGATATTTGTTGGGAGATCAATAGGCTCAATTTAGGCTCACTCACCTTAGCAAACAAAACTGTAATACAAAATGGAGTATTTTGGACTTCATTATAAAGGAATACAGTAACAACAATCATGTATCCATTTCACTACAACCTTTACATCACTTATATCACACGTCTAGGTCAAACAATATCTACTAACAAACTCAAGGCCGAATATATACTTCAGTAGAGTCCCTTTCTTTTCCGTGTGTCTATCTTTGTTCGGTTAATCATCAGCCGTTGTTTACTCGCCGCCTGTTTACATTCGGTTCTTTAATCTAAAGCCGTCTTCGTTCTCAGAGACCATAACACCCGCATGGTGCCGCTTGACATTTTTACAGGCGACAGCGAAAACCTGCCTTTAAATATCCCGCTCTCATCTTCTACTGGACTCTGTTAGAAGTGGGAAAAGAGAATATTTAAGAGTCGTCGTTGAAGGATTTAAGGAGGACGAGGGGTGTTTCTGTTTAAAGGCAACGCAGCGCAATCAGCAAAATCAAGCAGTGCAGCGTCAGGTTAATTAAGAGAAGTGTATGAGAAGGCCACGTAGATTTATGGTTAAGGATAACACAGCAATGGGTATACAGGAGTGGCTTCCTATACACACACTGGCTTTTTTACACTATCTTTATCTTTTCAATCTACGGTTATCCATAAATCAGTGACCACTTCTTCCTATTCAACATTTCCTCGAAGTATTCACAGCCGTGGTTTCTCTGCACACTCATGTTTGTATATGAACACGTTTCTGATATGTCTGTGTAGCTTTCATCTTCGAACCAGAAAAATATAATGCATAAATATTGATCTTTTTCAGCTACATACAACTTCAAATACAATAACAACACATACGTATACAAGTGAATAATATTGTTATGTTGGATGTTTATTTCATCCTACATAGAGTTAACGGGTATTTCTACCTTTTGTACTTTTATAATTGATCATGGTTGGAGTCTTGCTTGACTGTCTCAAACCTAACATCGACCTCATCTGACTTTTTCTTTCTGCTGGGTTCTGCTGCGCTACATTCATGGACAGCACAGCACGCACACTACACTGAAGGATCCATACTGTTGTTGAGCCCCGTGAAGAGGTGTCACGTAATATGGTAACGCCAGCTTCTCATAGATAACAGTAATTCAGTAACAATACGAGTCCTCACCTTTTAGAACGGGAGGGAAAAGCGGCATAGAGGCATCAGGGAAAGTAAATGAATAACAGATACTCTTCCTAACCAAACCGTGGCAAGTTATAGACTGTGCTGTGTAGTGCTAGCCACTATTCAGCCTCTCACAGCAAGAAACAGCCAAACCAAGTGCTAATTCGGTAACTGGAGGTGTATGTCAGGCTCCAGAGAAGACTTTATGCACTGGTGACATCTAGCGGTAGGTATTGACAGGAGCGTTGATGGCTGTGCGTGTGTGTGTGTGTGTGTGTGTGTGTGTGTGTGTGTGTGTGTGTGTGTGTGTGTGTGTGTGTGTGTGTGTGTGTGTGGATTCAGGGTTCCACATGCACGTCTCCCTAAGGACTGATTGTTCCTCCGATGTCAAGTGGCCTAGAAACACCCACCCACGCCTTACCTTACCCATACACTCTATACTTCCAATAGTGATATGAAACAAGTGCAACACGGAGGGGGTGGTAGGCAGCCTAAAACGTGCACAATGATTATAAAAAAACTACTACTATTACTGCTACTAAATATATAACAAACTAACTATATAAATAAATAAACCCAGAACGGCATCGATTCCGCCAGTGATAAGAGACATCTATTATTTTCTCCCATGTTCAATATTTCGAGTATTCAATCAACACTTCATTATACTCAACGATATTTCTGTTAGGTTTTTTTTTTTTCTCTCTCTCTCAGGCCGTTGTTATGGTTCCGTGCAGCATGGAAATATCACAAACTTTTACCGGTATTTATTTCTATATACCCAGATCAAAAGGGATCATTCATAAAGAAATATTTATACATAGAGAGACAATTACCGTACATAAATACATTCAAATACTTCACATTACATAAAGGGTGCGGGACAAACTGATTCAGGTTTATAAATACGTCAAAAATAAAGTTTAACAAGACAGGTATATATATGGTTCTTCCAGTAAATCAAGTCAAAGTTAGATAAATATTGATCCTAGAAAGAGATGAGTATAAATAAATCCACAAATACGATAGCGGATGATGAATAAGTTTAAGCAGCGAGCAGGCATTGAGAGCAAATACGACAGAAAGCTTTAAGACGAGGTTAAATATATACATGAGTGAGGATGAGAGAGATGATATCATAACAAAAACAAAAGCTGCATCGTCTCAGCTGAAAGGATTTATGGGAGAGTTCTTAAGTTGCTTTATAATTGAGGAAAAGTTTTTTGTACACATTATGAAACGAACAGTAATTTAGAATACCTATATAGGATTAATGGAGAATAACGAATTATTTCTTATTTAAATATTGCGACGTATAGAAACGACAGAGAGAGAGAGAGAGAGAGAGAGAGAGAGAGAGAGAGAGAGAGAGAGAGAGAGAGAGAGAGAGAGAGAGAGAGAGAGAGAGAGAGAGAGTGTATCAAGTTTCACTGTATGCGTGCTCGGATAGGTATGGTTTGGGATATCACACGCACTTGAATAGGCTTTGATTCAATAATTGTTTTGATTACAGTGTATTGATGTTGTTACTGTTGTTATTTTTGTTGTTGTTACTGGTGTTTATTATACGAGTCAAGTTGTAAAGGACAAGCGCCAAGTCAGATTTGAACCCGTGTTTGGCGTTGAGCTGCCTCGCTTACACCTCGGTACGGTAAAAGCAGCTTCGAAGTCCGGGGTTCAAATACGTCCTAGCATTAATCCTTTCTTCTTGTTATTTTTATTATTAATTCTCTTATCATTATTATCATTATCAATATTATTTTTACGATAATAATCCTTGCCTTACATTTTCCTAGATCCTCTCAATGTTGGAAGTATGTATGCGTCTTTCTTTCTAAGTACATGACTAACTAATTCAATGAAGGACCGATAGCTACATTTTAGTATACACACCAACATTAGTCCTCTTGTGCTAATAGCGATACTTGCATCCTTCAATAATGACACGATATGATGACATGATACAATGTTTAAAGGTAGATTCAGGCTTTCAAACGACCTCACTAACCACTCCATATTCACAAATACTTATGCATACCATGAACTTTAATTCCTAGTCAACACAACTCTTCCTAGTGTGTGTGTGTGTGTGTGTGTGTGTGTGTGTGTGTGTGTGTGTGTGTGTGTGTGTGTGTGTGTTCACCCTAGGTCTTCAGCATCACGTGCTGGACTCATGATCGCCCGCCATTACCCTCCCGGATAGAGCTTAGGAGTTCATACAGACCAATCTACGGCTAAAGTTGGGCCCTTCACACACCACACAGGGGAGAGGGGAAGAGAGAAAAGATAAAAAAGAAACGAGAGAGAGAGAGAGAGAGAGAGAGAGAGAGAGAGAGAGAGAGAGAGAGAGAGAGAGAGAGAGAGAGAGAGAGAGAGAGAGAGAGAGATTGCATCCTGTTCCGGAATTGTGTCAACCACCCTCCCTAAAAATATTTGTGTCGGGGCTGGCAAGTGAGTGTAATATATATATATATATATATATATATATATATATATATATATATATATATATATATAAGTATAAATATATAAATATAAATAAATAAATATATATATATATATATATATATATATATATATATATATATATATATATAAATAAGTATAAATATATAAATATAAATATAAATATATATATATATATATATATATATATATATATATATATATATATATATATATATATATATATATATATATATATATATATATATATATATATATATATATATATATATATATATATTCTTTTTACACACATACACTGCAATGCGTGTTTCAATGTGGTACTAAATATCACAGTACATAATGTTGCACTTCTAAGCCGAGGAAACCACCTTATTTCACATGACTAAGCTTTTGAAAGGCTGTAAAAGGCATCTACTTGTGTGGTGATCCTTCCTTGAGTGTCAAGTTCAGCTTTACGTCATATTCAGGGAATTAAATTTGAAAAATAAAAATAAAAATAAAAAATAAAATAAAATAAAATAAAAAATAAAAAAAGAGCTGCGTAGTGTCTCTTCGCATTTCCCTTTAAGTTAACCAGCCTGCCACGTAGCAGTGCCTTGTTATTGACTGCAGCGACCACCATCTCTTGCACCATCCCATCAATGCACGATATACAAGATAATGACTCTTCTGCCATCATTTCCTTTGGATAATGAAATTTGTGGTAAATACAAGATAGTCCGCACTATACACAGGACACACGAAGTCATTTGCCCACCTCACTATTTACTTTACCTAAACAAAAAGGATCTGTATTTTCTAAAGCATATTTCTTTAACAATCTGCACTTTCCGGCAGCTGATGATGGTAGGCTGAGTAGCCGTCCTGAGCCTCGTCGCCTGGCCACGATGCCTCGGATCAAAGGTGAACAAACAGCGGCGGTTGTATTGTGGAACATTCGTGACGTAGGTACAAGGACAGACTACCTTTCCTTTATAACAAAATATATTTATATAAAATAAGCCAGTAGTTATTGTATTTGAGGTTCCATATTTACGAGTTGTGACGTGATCGTAGCACAAAGGTTAGCTCAACACACACAGCAGCTCGAGTTGAAGCAGTGGACGCCGGAAAACGTTGATGAGCGTCGTGTAGCCATAACGAACCCGAACCAACTTTTGTCAACATCAGATATATATAGTGTTAAAAAAAATATTACTGCACATACACAGTTACACTCCCCTACTTTCCTTCTTTAGAAAAAAAAAAAAAACACCAGAAAGGAAAACAGTACAGGTTGTATGCAAAACACTTCTCTATTTACATGGGTTCGCTTGAGTTGTATTCCAAGAAGCTGTATGTAACTTTGGAGTGTGATAAAAACCAACATCACCGCACTAGGATTGCAGGAAAAGTTTGGGAGCGTCCTTGAGCGTTATGACCCTTGCCTGCCTGCCTGACGTGGGTGGATCATTGCCCTGCTCTGCGGCACCACACTCTTGCATCACACATTTTCCTTTACACTGCCTGCCTCCGCTCCGCTCTGACACATTCACGGATTATTTACGGGTCGTGAGCAGCATTGTCAACTGTCATCGCCTTTCTAGTGCACTGTGCCACTGTCGCCACATTCTATTCAAATGTATAATACGGACAGTTTGTAAATGTTAGTACAAGACAAAAACAGCTTATATACAATATAATCATCAATTTGTTTATTATCTCTCTCTCTCTCTCTCTCTCTCTCTCTCTCTCTCTCTCTCTCTCTCTCTCTCTCTCTCTCTCTCTCTCTCTAAGCGTCAATATTTGTGATAGGGAAGCGCATCCAGTCTTTTTCTATTTGTGTTCATGATCCTTTGTTCTCCCTTACCAGAAGGTCGGTCCGTTCTCCTCACATTCATTTTATTAATCTCCTTAATGCCTTGAACATCATAATTTAATAATCTCCAATTGCTCTTTTCTTTCCCTCTAACATTGTCAGTTTTAGTTTATCCAATTTCTCCTCATATTTACAAGTGTGTGTGTGTGTGTGTGTGTGTGTGTGTGTGTGTGTGTGTGTGTGTGTGTGTGTGTGTGTGTGTGTGTGTGTGTGTGTGTGTGTGTGTGTGTGTGTGTTTACGTGTTTACCTAGCGTGATAACATGATCTATGGTCGTAGTTAATGTTATAAGTAGTTTGTAAAAGCAAGGGTTGTCAACAATTAACCATGAAGAACGGCCATGCAATTACATTTTCCCACAAACTACGATTTTCAAAGTTAAAACATATTCAGATATATTATATAGACCCTTTAATGGAATGAGATAAATACATAAGGACAAGGACAAGGGTAAATAAGGTGTGGGCGTGTCTGTATGTAATCTTCGTCCCCTCGTAAATAAATCTTAATTCGAGGAGGGAATATTAATGTCACTGAGAGGGTAATGACGCGCGTTGTGAAGTGGTAGTAAGGCATGCAGTGTCCAGAGCATCATCATGAGCAGCAGCAGTGTATTATTATTTATATGACATGCTACTGCCACCTTGCTATTCTACTTGTCTCAGTGAACTGGTCTGGAGGGACGTGTGTTGACAGTCATTGATTTTCCGCCGTCATCATCAGCAAGCATTACGACCCCGCCAAGACAGCACACAAACGACTCCTTAAATGACACACACACACACACACACACACACACACACACACACACACACACACACACACACACACACACACACACACACACACACACGAGAGAAGAAAAAAAAGTTACCCAATAGTAATATAATAATAATACAAAGTTTCTATTACTACCAAAATGTAAATAGAATCAGGTGAGTGTCCGCGTTTCCCTCCCTCCCTTCCTCCTTTGCAAGTCCTCCTCTCCCCTTTCTTTAACACACACCCCATCCCTCCCTCCCCCTTCCTTGCACTCCTGGCCATGGAAACATCCCCTTTAAGAACCACTTTCTGCCTCTTTAAGTGATATTAAGCTATTTTTTGAGAGGGAGGCTGGAGGGGTGGTGGGTTTAGGAAAGTGGGGGGGAAGGGAGGGCGGGAGTAGCTTTTGACAAGGGAGGGAAGAGGAGAGGAGAGGATACACTATTATAAGACGACTGGAGAGACGGATGGTGGAACTGGAAAAAGAGAAGAAAAGTGTGAAAAGAAGGAAGAGTGAGTGAGTGAGGAAGGGAGAGGACAGAAAAACGAAAGATATGGATAGATGGATGGATAAATATAGATGAGTATATAGATACACAAATTGATTAAAAACGAAAAGAAAAAAAAAAGTGAGTAGATAATAGAACAATTCTATACATAACACTGACCTCTCGTGGCACCAATACAAAACTACAATTCAGTAATCACACCAAACTATTTTGGTTACCAGTTCTAATTTTACGCCGTTATACCTTCCTATATTCATTAGATGACAAAGAAATGATAGATGGCGGAGGAGGAGGAGGAGGAGGAGGAGGAGGAGGAGGAGGAGGAGGAGGAGGAGGAGGAGGAGGAGGAGGAGGAGGAGGAGGAGGAGGAGGAGGAGGTAATGATGACAATGATCAATATCTTTACTTACCGCTTGCCTTGGTAACTGAAGACGATGAGAGAGAGAGAGAGAGAGAGAGAGAGAGAGAGAGAGAGAGAGAGAGAGAGAGAGAGAGAGAGAGAGAGAGAGAGATGGGACGGGAAGAAAGAAAGGAAGAAGAGAGGTGAGGCGAGAGGAGGCAGACGTTGAGACGCTCCTACGTCCGATCCAGAAGATGCCTGCTTTATGTTTTCCTCAGCGAGACCATGCTAGGCGTCACACCAAGATTACAACCACAAAACTGACGTCACCAATAAAAGTACTGCCTCCCACTGTTCGAATATTAAATTATCTATCTGAAAATGGAAAACCGAGTGTCAAAGTGTGAGTATTGTGAATGTGGACGCCATTGAGACGAGTTTTATGTATGTACCTCCCATAACGTATTTAGTTATAGTTATGCTCCATCTTCACCCAGGACTGTAGAGTCACTTAGGAGGCCACACAATCACTCTTCACACCACATCATCACTTACAACAGGAGTTTCTATATTTGGTGATTTCTCACACACCAACATTCCTCCCTTTCATTCACCAACTCCTCCCGCTGGGTCACTGATCTTGGTCACTGCCACTTATTCACTGGGAAACTCCGCTCGTCAGCCTCGGCGAGCTCACCGGTCACTGTAATGTCAATTCTGCCAGTGGTGCCCGTCATTATCAAATACAAAGTGGCTCCACTAACACTTTAAGCCAGTCTTGTCACTCTTAAAGCCGGTGGTGACACTTCAAAGCAGTAGAAGCTGGGTGGTCCTGCACCACCACCACCACTACCACCACCGCCACGCTGCGCTTGGCCGGGCCGGGCCGGTCCGGACCGGGTGGCGGAGGAGGAATGACATTACACCACCAGTTTTCACGGTCGCCACGAGACGCAGTGCTGAGCAGCGGTAGCAATGGTAATGGTGATGTGGATGGTGAATGTTGGAGAGGAGGAAAGAGGGTCGGGGAGGAGGGGTTGTCGTACATCCTTACACACCTACAAACTGGATCTTCCTTGGAAAGGTACTAAGAAAAATATCCACATACCTACACGCACCCACACATACACACGCACGCATGCACGCACATACACACATATAGACAGACAGACACACACAGACACGCATACCTTCTCCCTAACCTACACACACATGCACATCCACCCACGCACATCCACCTGCACCCCTACACGCCCAGCCTACCCTGTGAAGGGTGTGGATGCTGCGGTGGTGGTGGAAGCGGTAGGCAGGCGATTGCTAGAGAGTTCTCCACACACCGCCCACGCCCTCACCACTCCCATCACCCCGCCCACACAAACATACACACACATATCCACACGCACACCGGCACACCGGCAAACACACACACACACACCCCTCCGCCTCATGCCCTCTCACCACCCAGGAGTAGGCTGATGTCGGCAGCTGTGTGTACCCACTGAGGGAGGCTGACGTCACAGCCGGTGGTGGTGAGGTGGTGTGACGGGCGAGGGCGGCACCGCGACTGGCTGAGATCGATACCTGCTGCTCCTCCACTCCCGACTGCCTCGCGCCGCGTGGTGGTGCGCAGGGTCACCACACCACCACCACCACCACCACCACTACAGACATCACACCACCACCACCATACCGCCGCACCAACACCATCAACAACCAAGGCGGGAGTGTTCGTATTCCGTATCCGAATGAACACAATATTTCTAGTTATCCGTAGGCACCATGAAAGAAAAAGTGCACGTAACAGTATTTCCATTCGTATTCGAGTACTTGAACAAATTATTGATATCCGTAATAATCTGATGAATGGTTACTGTAATATTGTACGAGTATGTAACTAAATATTTAACTGTTGACTAATATTTGGACAGAGAGAGAGAGAGAGAGAGAGAGAGAGAGAGAGAGAGAGAGAGAGAGAGAGAGAGAGAGAGAGAGAGAGAGAGAGAGAGAGAGAGACGTTAAAACTACCACCTACTTGATAATTATGCCCAACACGTCCCAACATATCATACAATGAAAGCAATTAATATTTCCATTACAATGACCGCGTAAACTTTCTGAATCACATCAAATATTAAAAACAGGACAAAATCAATTAAAAACAGTAAGATTGCCCTTTTGTTGTTAGAAGCCAATTAGGATATCATAAATTAACTAATGAAAAAAAAAAAAAAAAAAAAAAAAAAAAAAAAAAAAGACCATTCACCTGGGTAAAAGTTTAATACCGGTAGTGAATATATGCAGGTGTCATCCACTTGTTTGTTACTGTAAAGGGTAACTTGCCTACCTACCTCACTTCCTTGCGTGTTACTCACGACCAATTACTACATGAGCTTATCATCAAATATTCTACTCGGAATTAACCCAAGCTGATTGTTTTCATGCTATAAATAGGTTTTCTTACAACTACAAAAAATACACTTCCTATGAATACCAAAGCAGCACTGTGAATGGTTTGGGAATAATAAGAATGTCGTAGGTATTTTCTAGTACAATGCTAACAACTGAATACTAGTCGGGAAATTCTACCATGAGCACTTTGAATTGTTTTGTTTCACAAAACATCATTTCTGGGTTAAATCTAAGGAGTCTCCATGTATATTTTCATGACTAATGTCGACACCTGATAATCTCGTGAAAGTCGGTACATGGAGGTTCTTGGACATGCTAAACATGAATCTGATCTCAGCGCTCTGATTACTTAGAATTTTTCACCAATGGTCGCCTAAAACAAACCACTGAAGTTAATCATTATTTACCTAATACTTGCTATAATACTTCCTTCATCAAAAATGTAGAGATGATCCCACCCTAAATTTACACGATATAAACGGTTTTCTCTCACCTTAATCATTACCAAATAAAGAAGAAAAAAAGTTTCTCAGTACGGTTTATGATACTCTCCAAAACATTTGTCATATAGAAAACTTATTGCAAATTGGGAGATTAATAACTTTAATTCCCATCAATTCTACTAACTTATCTTCTTGAGTTTTAGTTCCTGTGTTTGTTATGATCATCCTTATGTTATACAAAAGTAACTTATAATACCATGACAAGTAATTATCTAACATAAGGTTTAATACTCAAGTCTATCATGTCATTTTCATATATAAGAAAAAAAAAACAAAGATAAAAGATAGATGGAAATATGGCAGGAGTAATGACAAGGGGAAGGTGAGTAAGGTCAAGTGCAAGTGAAAGGAAGAATAGGAAAGAAAGATAAGAGAGTATGAGAGGAAGGTATGCAGGACAGAGAATCTTGGACGACAATTGAAGAGGAATCAAGAGTTAGTGATGTGTTAATTAAAGGTGTTCAAAGGTGTAGTGACTTCAGCAGCAGCAGGAGTGATAGGAGAAAAGGAAGTGCATGGTGGAGAGATAAGATAAAAGAGGTTACAGAAGGGAAAAGAAGAGCATATAAGAAAATGCTGCCAAAAAAATGTGGGTGAAGTAAATGAATGAAGAGGAGGACAGTAAACATTTCTTGGAATACCAGAGTGAATGAGTTGGAGAGCAGAGGAAGAGTTTGGTATAAAGGTGAGTGAAACTTTAATAAAAATAAAAAGTTGTTTTGGAGAGGAGTGTGAATGGGAGTGAATGTGAGAATGAAGAGAGAGGATAGAGTTCTTGTCATTGGGAAGGAGGTGAAGGAAGAGGTAAGGCAGAATGTACAATGAATGAGAATATAGTAGAGGAAGGGATACAAGCAAGGTGTTTCATAAGTTTCGTGCCACACAAGATCTGCAATTCACTAGTTTTGCACTGAACCTAAAATATCAGTTCTAAACACCTGTATCCATTTTTCATAAGTTCACCATTATTACTTTCATTCATTCAGAATCAATCCCTTCTTCACCTTAAAAAAGATAAGTAAATGAAGGTCTTTTTCAAATTACATCTGATGTTATAATATGTTCCTTTATGGATGACACTATGATACATTATTCACATATCGTGTAAATGCATCCAAATAATGCTAGCTTCCTTGACAGGAATGACACAGCCAGTAACAAGGTGTCCTGCAGCTGTATTTAAGGTGACTCTACAAGGTGATTCTACAAGGTGATGGTGATGGTCGGTCTGGATTCAAGGTCTGTGATGAAATGATGAAGAATGATGATTACAAGGCACCGCCACCACCTATACAAAGGCTTCCTTGCCAAGGTATATCCTTAGCCAACCAATAATTGTCTCATGCACAACTGGTGCCATGAAGTGAGGAGGAAGAGACAGTCTTCTAGGTGTGGTGGTGATGCATAAGTAAGTAAAGTGTTGGCACACGCTATAGCTGCAGGCACTTATATCCCGTCACATTGGCCTTTGTGTCTGTGGTGGAAAATAATCCATTATCCCGGGACACAGTGCCATTCTTAATACATCCAAGTTTCCAAAGTTTACCTTCCCAGGTTGTCCTAGGTACCCATTTATCAATCAACCCATTTGGGAGGATGAACAGCTAGTTGAGCTGTGCACCGCCTGCCCTCATCCGGGATCAAACTCAAGCCAGCGGATTTGTAGTCAGACGTGCTAACCACTGCGCTACTGAGGCACTAAACGAAGAACATTTAAAGTGTGAAGTGTACATCATGTATAAAATAGTTATTCAGCTTCATGCACCAGTGAAACAGCAATAATAGTTAGTATAGGGAGAAATCTTGCTATATTCCCTATATTTATATTCACAATATTTACCTGAAAGCTCTGCTTCAAAATTGTGGACTAACTCTACGTAAACTAAAAGTGTGCCACAATAACATCCTGCAACGAATGCTTGGGATACCGAGACACCATAGTGCATCACCAATGTTTGTAAATGATTGGCTCAATAATTTAGATGTCCATATGAGGAACTCAGTGAACTGTGACATCCGAGTTTCTACAGTTTACCTTCCCAGGTTTCCCTAGGTACAAATTTATCAACCAACCCATTTGGAAGGATGAACAGCTGGGTGAGCTGTGCGCCGACTGCCCTTGTCCGGGATCAAACTCGGGCCAGTGGACTCGTAATCAGACGTGTTAACCACTGCACCATTGAGCAAGTCAAATGGGTCAAAATAATGCCAATTTCCTTGATGAGAACAAAATGATCAGTAACGCTGCGTCCTTTCTTGTTTGTGTTTCAGTCATGCCTTGTGCTGGGCAGCAGCTTACAACTCTTTACAACAGTACACAGTGTTTTTATATCACATTGTGGTTCATGTAAACATTATCAAAGTGTAATGTACCTAACTTCTCTCTGGCTGAAATCATAAAATTGAAGGGACTGTAAACGCAAAATTTTCAAAACTAATAATAAGGCGAGGACTTTGTTGTTATTGCCAGAATAAATAAAATCTTTAATATGTAAACATACTATATAAGTTCCACGATTCAGGAGTTGTATGACAGTTTTGCAGAAGAGAACAAACATAGAACTCACAAGACAACTGTAATGACTTTTAAACCTTCCAATCATTTGAACTTTACATTTTGAAAACCACCAGCAGTCAGGATCAAATCATTAGCATAATTATGACAGTTCCTACAATAGTCAAATCATAGGATCATCATAATGCTTCAAGTAATATCATAAAAAAGTAAGAGACTTGATGTATACCAACATGTCACTTTCCATGTTAATTATTCTTCCACTAGTTCTTGATCTACTGTACAAATCCATAATAACTTGTACTAACGATTCGACTACTTTCTCAGTGCACACCAGACCACCTCTCTCGGTACACTGTCTAATGCCTCTTCTAGATCAACAAATACTTAATACAACTTACTTTTCCATGAACATATATTGAAGCTAACTATAAATACTATATCAATTGTGCTCCTACCATGAACAAGATCAATCTGCATTGCATCTATGTCTACTTCCTCCTACATCATGTTCTCCCAGACAAACTCAAAACACTTTTCCCATAGTGATGTCCTCTTAGAATGGAGCAGAGGTGGAGTCACATACTTAGTGCAATGGAGAACAATTATTTCTAAAGTAGGTGCATAAAGAATTTAACATGGGACTGTCCTTGTTATTCTGCTAGGATACACATCATTTTGTTCATAAGAATAACTCATTTATCTCCAATTATGAGGAAATAATGCAAGATAACCATGACAGTTGAATTACAAAAAGAAAAAAAATTATCCCTCTTCATTACTCCCCGATCTTCACAAGAGTTTTATGAGTGTCTTGTACAAGGTTACAATGAAGTCATACTTACTTACCTAACCAAGGGTGGTGGAAGTAGCTGCAACACTCCTGAGCCAAGTCAATCTGTTAAAAGACAACACATTAATCATCTGTTCTGCCACAAAGAAAATTCATCCAACATTTTCATTATGCATTCCCTTCATATTTTACAATTACTGGTTAAGTGTAAACAATGAGCTGATGTGACTGAGTTTGTGCTTTATGCTACTAGAGAAGCTCTTCATCTCGTTGCCTAGTCACCCAAATACAGTATGCTTGCTAGTGTAACCAGACACACGCATTGACTCTATTATCATCCTGTATCTTCATTCATCATCATCATCATGTCTACAAAATGCCCATCTACATCGTTAGCCCCTGATATAAAGAGGAAGAGGAAGGTAATTCCAATGGACAAGAAAATGAAGAAGACGAAGGCAATTCCAATGGATGAGAAATTGAAGATCATTCCTGAGCAAGAGGATAGGAAGTATGTCACGACTATCAGTTACGACTACAGTCTATAACAATCCATAGTGTCAGCCATACTCAAGGACAAGCAGGATATCAGCAATGCAGTGAAGACAGCAGCAATTATCACCAAGAAAAGAGCCGGACAAATTGAGAAGATGGACAGACTGCTTGTCACCTGGTTGGATGACTGTATTCAAAACTGCATCCCATTGAACCTCTTAGCCATTCAAACTGAGCCAAGAATCCATCCTACCACCCTAAAGGGGCATCCAGGTGACCCAGAACGTATGCAGGAATTTAATGCAAGCCAAGGGAGGTTCAAGGACTTCCTTCTGCAATCAGCATAAATCCATAATTTCCACATCAAAGTAAGTGATAAGGTAACAAGTGCAGAGGTCTTTTGACTTATAATACTTTCAAGTTTCAATGGGTTTATCAGAACATAACCCCATTGTAAGTCCAGGAACATCTATACGTACATAATGTTAAACCTCGCAAAACATGACTTACTTCCAGCATTCCATCCTCCCATTTCATTTGCAGTGTTCTTCTTGCACCAAACACATTTATCAAACTCATATACATTGTTAATCGTATAACTTTCTGCCATTCATTCTATGTAGATAATAGGGTGCTGTAGGATCCTATCAAACACTCCACATCTTACTCCATCATCTTTACTCCATATACTAAATTTGCTTTCATTACTTTCATATCCATTTCTCTAAGACCAAAAGCATTTCTCAAGTAATTCATTTTAACTACTTGGATCATTAACTTTTGTCTTTCATTCCACACCCAAGACTCATTGAAGAAGTTATTCCATCATACAGTTTCTTATTTTCCATCTTGCTTAAATTTTTTTCTTTGCACACCTCTTTGTCTCATCTCACATTAAAAGCTTCCATAGTAGCAAATGATCGAACCAAGATCCTTCAATTCATGTACCTCCTCCATTTATTCTCCCTACTTGTTATCAACGTATCATATCTAAATTGTAGATGAATAAATAGATACAGCTTGATGGTCCCCAGTCATCAATCAACAATGGTATGCTGGGACATGTGATAAAAGTTTCTATCTCACTTTTTGGGATGTTGTTATCAAATTACGTGGAAAACACAATTAAGCTATGACAAGAGTGAGGAAATACTCAAGAACAATTTGCAGCTACAATCAACCAATAAATTCCTGGTGCATTTCCATTATAAAACTATAAAAGTGAAGTAACATACAAGACCTTAGTGTAGTGGAGGGAAAGTCAAGGTCAACGGAGACATCAAACATCTTTTCACATTAACCATGATTCTAATATATTTTGTTTCACTTCAGGATCGTACACACTGCTTATACTTGGGAAACGAGGCTTTAATAATAGTAATGACGGATAAAATCAATGGATTCACAACCTAAATCACCAGAAAAACATGTAGCATAATAAAAATTTGTTGTTTGGTTGTTGTTGTATATTAACCATTATGATGTACCTTTATGGTGCAGCATCAGGTCAGATAAGAATCAGCACTAGAAGCAGGTTTGATTTTCTTTTGTTCATTGTTTCACGATTTAGAAGGGTTTAAACCATTGAGTCATTGGTATATATACACATTTTTTTGACATTGCATTCCTAAACTTCACGAAACGCCCCTTTCATTGGTTTCCACAAAAAATACATCACATTACCAAACGGAAAAAAAATATATATAGAAAAAAAAAAAATCCCAATCAAAGTTAACAAAATATTGCGTGAATAAAACTAAAACAGCTTGTCACCAATCTATCCCTGACACTTGAATGACGTTAGTAAAGGAGAAAGTCTTTGTATGGCCTCATGTTTACAATACCAATCAGCTTACACACTCAGGTATAAACACTACAGCCTTTCACATCACCAAAAACAAACCATCATTGAGACCAATCCAATATATAAGGATAGTAGTGTGTTTGGAGTGAGCTGGAGGCAATAATGAGAGAATATTAACTATGAGGTATTGTTAAGCACATTATAAGTTCAATTACACCTTTTGGAGTTAATGCTAATAGGGAAAGATGACTCACGATTAAGGAAAGGCATTAATGAGTCAGAGGGTGAGTGAGGGTGGGAAATATTTGGTGGTGGTAGCAGCAGCAGCAGCATTGAGTGTGTGAGTAGGGGGAGGAGGGGGGAGGAGTGTGTGCTGGAAACATGATGCTGGAAAATGAGATGATATGTATGAGATGAAGGGATGAGGCAGTAAGGAATGCAGAGAATAAACTAACAGTGTGGTGGTGTTGAAGTAGAGTAGAGCCGCGTTACCACCACCAGCACCACCACCACAACCACTTGCTTCACCACTCACTCCACTCTCCTTCCGGGTTACACTCCACACAAAGCATCTATCCACATCCACGTGCCGCTCATCCACTCCCTCCACTCACCGTCCACACTCCCACCCTTACCTGGAACACAGTGTAGAAGGATGAAGGGAGGTAAATAGACAAGAATGATTCACTGTATGCAGCAGACGGCTTTACTAGTAACAGCTGAGCCGCCACACTGCTGTGCCACACCGCACACCACCACACCAACCCTTCCCCCACGCACTTTAGTAAAACATATTATACAATGGATAAGTGGGATATATAACTACATTTTATGGTAAAGTTTTAATCATGGTTTAACTCTAGTGTGTTGTAATGGGTGTATGGTTAGTGTGGCAAGGAGAGGATGATAAAAAAGGTGGTGGTAAATGGAAGGCCAAGGCAAAGGCAAGAGGGATGACGTCACTTGCTGCACCCTCTGTCACGTCTTCGGATTAACAAGTTACATAGATATTTGGATACATAGATTGATACATTTATTTATTGTATGCATATATATGTCATCCTAAAATGATGTTCTACTTTAACATCATCTAAACTATATTTCCCTCCTCCTCCTCCTCCTCCCTTGTGCTGATATTTTAACATTAACTAAACTATATTTCCTTCTTACTACTCTTCCTTCCTTGGGGTGATATTTTAACATTAACTAAACTATATTTCCTTACTATTCTATTACTATTATTATTACTATATTTATGTTGAAAAACTTTACTAACTTATACAGTCTTCACGTTTACAATATCCACGTGTAATTGATTAGTGATTCCTGCTTCTTGGTTATTACTCTATATCAAGTGTAGTTATTACTTAAACATCATGATTCTTTTGATAACAGTGAACTTGATTAATGATCTTATTGGAATACTAAGCACACATCTTATCTCTGTATTGTATTTGTACATTGATCGTTTATATTGTTGTATCAATGTTATCACCAAGGAAATAAAATCACCACATATCTAACAGTAAAAATTGTTAAATAGAATCATTTAAAAAAAGTTACCAATGCAGACTGAACGAACTTACTCATTGTCAGACACTATATTTTTATACTTAAGCATTTATAAACCTGATATAAAGAAGAAATAGCGAGCTTTGCAAACTGACATTCAGGAAAATCATAACCCACCACATTTGACTGATTTAATTAATCATATTTTCTAGGCCGTAACTACTATGAGGCCTCTTACTGCATACTATAGTCCTGACGAAAAAATTGTAACTTGTAGGCCTACTAGAAATGACTAATTGCAAGAATACGAATAAAATATATAAAAAATCTGAGTTATTCTATCTTTGCCCTCGTGTTAGTTGCTTTGTCTAATCCGTTATTGAATTAAAATTATGTTATATTATAGCGGAGTACCATTAAGTTACTTACTTGGTTTACTTGGTAGAATTTAGAGGATCTTCCTCATAGCTGTGGTGGTCCACCGCTACTTCCAGCCCGAGAGGCCTCTTTCCGGAGATCAGTCTGGTCTGGCATGGAGTTAGAGGCTGCCCCGCAGTGTGCTGTGTATCCAGGTACAGGAAGCTCGTCTGATAGTGCCTTCAAAAATTTATCTAGGTGTGTCTTGAACAATTACTTCCCAATCCATTATGTATATCATTGTCCCAGCAAACATGGTTATGCCGGGCCAGCATTGTGCCAGTGTCGGCAAGTCACCAAAAAATGAATTGGTCTTGCATCGGTAATCCATTACGTAGTAATTGGCCCCATTGTGGGCTGATTACGTACCAATA
>JAXIVD010000398.1:102500-110000 GCA_036785275.1 Cancer borealis
AGAGACACAAATCCATACTATCCATATATCTATATATACTCACTCTCTATATGCTACTTCACACTCGTTCTTGGATCGGGCGTAGCGGCTTTGGTCCTCGAGTCGCCGCCGCTCGCCTCTCAGTTTCTTCTCCAGGCGTAGCTGATCCCTCTTCCTTGACAGCCACACTTGGAAGGCTTCCTCGGCCTGGGCACGACGCTCAGTTACCTCTGTCGCCGTCCTCCTTCCTGCTGGCCTCTGCTGCTGCCTGTAGAGATGGAAACTGTTGTAAAGATCACTCACTACTATAAGATTGTTGTCATTGTTATCATTATTATTATTATCATTAGTGTTACCGTCATCACCATCATCTCCGTCATTGTTATCATGTATATTTATGTTATTTCCTTGAACTCTCGAAAAAAGTTGATTTAGTATTATGCAGTATTCCTACTAATGGTGTTACTACTACTACTATTACTACTACTACTACTACTACTACTACTACTACTACTACTACTACTACTACTACTGCTTCAAGATCATTGGTAAGCGCTTTAGATCAAACGAAGCGAAGCACTTTTTCTTCAATAGAATCGTAAATGTTTGGAATTCTCTCCCAGCACAAATTGTCAACAGTACTACAATTGAATCATTTAAGAAAAAACTCGATAATCACTTAGCATCTGTTCACCAAGTCGAATATTTCACTACTGCGTAATTTTTTTTATTTATTTTTATTTTTTTTATTTTAAATAGCATAGATTACTCCTTGTTTTTTTATTTCTTTCCTATACAAATTCCATGTTAGTTTTTCCATGCTACATGGTATCACTTCCTCTTCCGGCCAGCTTCGGCTGGAGGGAGGGGTGGGTGGGGAGGAGCCTTCCACTTTGCTGTCCTTTTGTCTCTATCATGTAGATATTATAGTAGTAGTAGTGTAGCTAAACAGACAGCCTCGTTAGGTCCAGTAGGACTGTTGCTGTCTGTTCTTCCTTTGTACTCCTTTGTACTAGTACTACTACTAGTACTACTACTACTACTACTACTACTACTACTACTACTACTACTACTACTACTACTACTACTACTACTACTACTCTTCAGTCAAAGTGTCAATAGAGACTGACTTCTTAATCTGCGCCGCCTGTCTGTTCTTCTGACGCAGCCACGTTTGGAACACCTCATCGTTCTGTTGTTGTACGTCGTCTGCTTCCTCCGTCACCCTACTGGTAATGAACACTGATTAGCATTCAGGAAGACAGGCTGTGAATACTTTATACACCGACAACTTCATTTAAGGAACACCATCAACCATCAACTTGTATGCTATATATACTCACTTGTGAAGGTCCGAGGCACTGGCTGCTTTCCTCACTCTAACCGGGGGCGCCAGTCTGCCTCCGAAGGCTGGGCCCGTGGACGCGTATGCAAGACTGTTGTGATGCACGGAGGTGGGTGGCCGCACTGGACTGCCGCCCCCGCTGCCCATGCCGCTGCTGGATCTTTTAGTGGTGCTGCCGGAGGAACGATGAGTGGTGGGGCGCACAGGGCCATTGGCGGACGTGCGACTACGGCCTCGTGCTCTGGAAACTGAGTACGATGATGCTGAGGATGACGATGAAGACGACGCGGAAGACGATGCGGATGACAAGGGAGAAGACGAAGCGGAAGAAGCGGGCGTTGAGGACCTGTTCTTGTGGCGGGTGGAGTCACTGTTCTTGATGGTGTTTAGTTTGTCCGATGAGAGGAGGGCGGGCTTGATGACGGGCGTGTTAGCACCTGATCGTCTGGACTTAGCGTGAGGTGCATCGCTGGACGCAGGTTTGGCTGGCTCAGAAGAGTTCTTTTTTCTCCTTTCGACGGGTGGACTCTGAACTTTGCTGCGAGGAACTAAGTCTCGTTTACTTCTATGACTAGCTGGCTTTTGTGTGTCTTGCGAGGACGAGACTCCCTCCGTGGTGCTCGCCGTCTTGATGGAGGGGACAGGATCACACTTGATTTCATGCATTGCCTTCGGTGGGCATTCCTTGTTTGGGGAGGCCGGAGGTATTGAATCCTCTGTTTGGTCCTTTTCTTTCCCTGTGCCTTCCGACTCTTCCTGAAAGTCTTCAAAATCATCGCTGTAATCAAAGGAAACGAAGTCTGACTCGCTTTTTGCCGGAATATTAAAATTGATGGCGTCCAGAATATCACTTGACTTGTCTGATGGAAGTAAACCAACGGGCGGGACGGACGGGGCTTCATCTTGTGCCGTCATGTCACCGAGGCTCCTTGGTCCCCTCTCTAAGTAAACCTTCTCACTCACCTCCACAAGGGACACACTACCTCCACCAACTACATCAAGCTCCTCCTCTACCTGTTCTTTGTCTTCTGTTTTGGGATCATGAGAGTCTCCGGGAATATTTTCTTCAATCTCCGGACTCTCGATCTCCCTGACAAAGGACTCTTGATAGGATACATTCTTTGCGGAAGGCTTCTCATCTGGCACGTAGATTATGTCCGTAGACTCAGGCAGATCCTCGTCTACGAAGGAGTGGGCGTCGTCCTGGTGGCCGTTGAGGTGCAGCTTAGGCACGTCAAGTTGTTTTATGTGGCCTTCAGGGGCGAGGATCAAGCTGCCGTTCTCCTGTATCAAGGTCACCGCCTGATCGATCACGTTAATGTTTTCTCCAAGGACTTCTTTGATCTCCGAGGTGAGAGACGTGATGCCTTCCCCGCCTTCATCCTCCTCGGCATCGTATAACAGGTCTGAGGAGTCCCCGTAGCCGTCATCAGAGTCTGTGGAAGTAATGCAACAGAGAAATGTACAAATTGAAATCATTACATATCGTTGGAAAACATTTATAGAACACTCACAATGTAATGAAAGATAAGCTAAACACTTCAGAAAAATGTTGCACTTCATGAATACCTACAAGTCTGCACGAGGACTCACTCACCTGAAGGGAAGTCGTCTCGCGGGGAATGGTAGTCAGCGATCACCTCCCTGAAGCGGATGGTGATGGCACGGTCACACTCGGCGGGCGTCGGATCCTCGATGAGTGCTCTGTTCACCTCCTTCAGCCGCTCCGTCATGTCATAAGGAACAATGTCCACGTCTGAAAAAGGACGGAACATTACACAGAGCTAGGCCTGAATGGTACAGTCAGTGATGTCTTCAAGAATATCTAATGATTATTTAGTCACCACAGACAAGTATTGCACGTAAAACAACATAGCTTGACATTTCCTCCTCAATTTTATTTTATTTTATAGTTTACACGAACATCCTCAGTATACTCAATAGTTATTTCACACCAAACTTGCATTCTTTTATAACACAGAACGAATAATCTTATCTTATCACACTTCAAACGAATAATCTAATCTTGCCGAATTAAAACGAATAATCTAACTTTGCCGCACTTCAAACAAATAATCTAACTTTGCCGCACTTCAAACGAATAATCTAACTTTACCGCATGCACTTACAGTAAGATTCATCGTCGTCATCGTCATCAGATTCGTCGGAGGCATCCTTAGCGCCGTGGGAGAGGGATGAGGAGCGGCCTCGAGCCTGCTGGGGCGTGGGGTAGTTCCAGGTAAGGGACTCCAGCTCCATGAGGGCGGCACGCTGGTCTGCCGTCACCGTGTAATCGTCGTCTGCGTCAGTGATCCTATAGAAGGGAAAGGAAAATGGTAAGAAAATTGTATAGTGAATGATAAGGAAAAAAATTAAATAAATGCATATCTTTGGCATATATATCGACGCACACACGGACACACGCATACATATACATATATCTCCTTTATAAGTTGTACAAATAGAACATTAAAGAGAGCGTATGTCTTATATCTCTTCTATACTCTCCTCTCTCTTCTCGTCATATATTTTCTCTCTTCTCTTCTCTCTACTGTCTTCTGTCTTCATGTATCTTCTCTCGTCTCTTCTTTTTTTCTCTTCTTTTTTCTCTTCTCTTCTCTACTGTCTCGGCTACGTGTCTCTTCTTTCTTCTCTTCTCTTCTTCTACCTCTCACCCTGTATCCTTTAACACCCACTCCCACACCCCTCACACCACTTACTCCTTAACACCCTAAGTCACCTCTTGATCACCTAATTACTCCCCTATCACACATGCGTCACTCTTTACTGGGCCAAATCACCTCGTTAGTAGAACACACCCAGAACAACCCTTTATATCTCCCATCATCCCTAGCTCAATGGTCCTTATCAGCCAAACATCGCTCCTCAAAACGTACTTTACCCTCTATCTATACTGGGTTACCGCGTTACCTAAATCTATATCTACCTCACACACACGCACACACACAATAACGAGGCTGACACCACAATCTCTGCCACAGTTTCTTTCCATTTGCACGCAATCATGGAGTTACATCTCAGTCTGACACCCTAACAACCTCAATCTTGCGTCACCTTTGTCATGCCAGCGTCAACAAGCACACTCGCTAAACCCATGATCGCTGCCTTGCTAAATGGGAAGCGTCTCACTCCTTCACGGAAAAAGAGTAATCTAGTTATGATTTTTGAACGATAATCCTCCCAGAGATACCTAACAATACTGGCTGACTTCCTACAAAACATTAGATATTATGTATTCTTATAATTTTTAAACAACAGAAGGAACATAAGGACCTTCATTGAATTGGACAATAATCCACAAAACCTTTCCTGATCCTTTGTCACAACACACAACTATTCATTTTCCAAGGTAAACATTCTGATCCTATTGTTAAAGTAACTGAAACCTTCATCCATTGTTGAATCAGCTTCAATTAGGATGTGTTCGAAACCTATTTTTGCATGTCTATATTTCAACCCACATCAACTCCAGCGAATTTTAACTATACTTTTCTATATTCTTTGCTAGATATCATCATGGCAATATCAGACGCTTTGTAGTATTTACAAAAAATTTGATTGAAGAGCAATAATTATCTTATATGAATTACTTCCCAGAGAGTCATTTAAAAGGTAAACAAACATGGACATACTCATCCCCCACATTGGCTTTGCAACGGCGCACCCGCGTCAAGCAACTCTAGATATTCTGATATCACACACTGCTGGTTTGGTTACGTGTGAGAATATATATATGAAAAGTGATATGTTTCTGTGTTTTTATTTTTTAGTTCATAACAACACACACACACACACACACACACACACACCCTCAGCCCCAACATCTCTCCACCTGCCTTGGTTAGACTGGACTCAAGGACTTGTTCGTGTGTAAAGATAATTAAGGAAATGTAAACAACAATCTTCTCTCCTCTTTTGTTATTATAGGAGAACGTGACCTTGAACGACGGCGGGTTAATTGATGTTGAATTTCATTACCAACGTGTTATCCATATTTGTTCATCCACCAACTAGGGCAATCGTTATTCATTCGTTAAACAGGTGTGAGCTTCTAATACCTTATAAGAGTGTAATAAAACTATATATTTCTTTACATCTGATGCACCGTACTTAGCCGATTTTCATTCCCTAAATACGTCCCATTCTATAAAGCCATTCTTATGTATAGAATGAAGGAAAATTAGTGACTCAGATGTTACTGGCTCGTTGTGGAAGATTTGTGATAATTGTGTCTGTGTGTGTGTGTGTGTGTGTGTGTGTGTGTGTGTGTGTGTGTGTGTGTGTGTGTGTGTGTGTGTGTGTGTGTGTGTGTGTGTGTGTGTGTGTTAGTAATTGGTAGCAGTGGCAGTGGTGGTGGTGATAGTGGTGGTAGTGGTGTTAATGATGATGACGGTGGTGATGGCAGTAATGGTAATTGTTGTAATGGTAGTGGTTGTTAGTACGTGGTGTTATGAATAGTAAGAAGGACGGTGATGGTGGTGGTGGTGGTGGTGGTAGTGGTGGTGGTGGTAATGATGGTGAAGGTGGAAGTAGGGATCGATGGTGGTGACAGTGGTAATGATGTGGGCGTGGTGGCTGTTATGATGATGATGATGATGATGGTGATGCTGAAAACAATAGTGATGTAAGTGGTGAACGTGGTGTGATGATTATTATTTTAATGTTTGTGATGACTGGGTTAATGGAGGTAGGATTAGTGATAGTGATAGTGATAGGAATAGTGGTAGGAATAGTGGTGGTAATGGTGGTAATTGTGGTAATAGTGATGTTCGTTACATAACACTTAATCATAAAATAGAGAACAATACAAAAAAAAGCCGCTTTTTATTATTAACAGTGACAGAACAAGAGAATAAACTTGTAAGTACACTACAAACTCCTTTAAATTACTCTATATTCTTCATTTAATTACCATAACCGTTAATAACTTCACTTGATTAACCTCTATAATACATCAACACTCCACCCACGTCGAGGTCACCAAGTTATCAGAGATTCTTTTCCCTTCTCACCTTGCTGTGTTTCTTGCCTCACCACGACTACTACGCACGAGTGTTGGCCGCCCTCCCACGCCCCCAAGTGCTGCGGTCAATACTAAGGGAGGGTGAGGAAGACAGAGTACTCGTAGAAGGGTGTGAGGGTGTGAGGGAGGCAGGGAGGCAGCGTGCTCGAGGGTGTCGCGAAATGAGGAAAGAAAATTACTTGGTTGAGATTGTTTTGTAGTTTTGAAAAGATGTGTGTCGTTGGTCATGTGAAAGTTGGTTTAGTCTCTTACCTTCGTTAAGTTAGGTTTAAGTTACCCCTTCTCTCCCTCTCTCCCCCTTATCCTATTTGATAAGTTTACATGGGTCTTGTTTGTCATGCATGAAGTACAGTACGCCCTCAGATTTATTTATCTATCTTTTTTTTTTTAGATGTGTGGAGGAAAAGTTTCATTGGCAGAGTACTCCAAGGTCATTCATCTCCTTCCCTTCCTTGACAACATAACACACTCCACAAGTATTGCTTCGCTGGAATAACAGTATTGTTGTCTTCTACCGTTATTTTCACGCTCAATGTTCTTGCAAATTTTTCTTTCGCAGTAATTAAGTCTGCGTCACACTAATGGAATGCAATGCACGTACAAATATCCACATAATAAAGGAAAAGAACACGTTTTTAAGCCTGTATATGCATGACACGACGACAGCTTAGAAAGTAAAATAACAAGTGTCAGTAACAAAGACCTTCCGTAAAGAAAAACATCATAACGTGACTGAAAACTTACTTAATGGAATAAAATTATTGAATTAATTGAGCTATTACGAGAAGCTTAGAGTGCGTGTTGAATAAAAATAACTTAGAATGACCTGCAGCCTTGGAGATTATGGGTCAGCTAGACACACTCAGGGTAAGGAGCAGCGGGCTTACTGACGCTCAATAACACAGACAGGCAGAGCAACGCACCGCCACGCACACACCTCCTTGGAAGACGAGGCCGCTTAATGAGACTCTAGCGGAGTGTCTGGGTGTGCGATGTGTGTAAGTAAGTACGTGGTGGTAGGTATTCCCTTTTTTTTTCTCTCTCTCTCTCTTTCTTTCTCTCTCTCGTCGCTTCACCTGTAATCACCCCTCGCCCGCCACCTGCACACCTGCACACCCTCACACGCCACGCA
>JAXIVD010000398.1:115000-122500 GCA_036785275.1 Cancer borealis
TAAACTTACCCAAACAAATCCCTAACAAACTTTATATTTCCCTCTTTCTTCCTTTCACACGTAGCACTAAGCCTTGACACCCATCCATCCCTCCTCACCTAGTCTATCCTTCTCCACATCCCCCTCGAGCTGACCTCCTCCACACCTGCTTACACCTCATTATTATTATGCATGATTATTGCTACAGGTTATCACGCACGCATCTTGGCAGCCACTCCTGATTAAACTATTTGATTATTCACGTCTCTTAAAGCTAACAAACCTATTTTCTCTTTAGCTTTTAAGTTAATGATGATAATGATAATGATAATAATAATAAGGACAATAGTAGTAGTAGTAGTAGTAGTAGTAGTAGTAGTAGTAGTAGTAGTAGTAGTAGTAGTAGTAGTAGTAGTAGTAGAAACAGTACAAGAGCAGCAGCAGCAGCAACAGTCATATTACTACTATTTATATCATGTATAATTAAATACGAGAAATAATTCCTGGCCTCAGACGTGGACTAGGTGCTAAGTGAAGGTGAAGGACGAGGTACACATGTCATGCAGGTGGCACGTCAATGCTGCTGCCCTCATTCTCTCCCTGACCTTGAAACTTGTATTGTATCGTGTACTGACCAGCTATCAAGGAAGTCTCAAGATCGTTCTACCCTTCATTTCACTACAGATATTTCCTTCGAAACTTAAACATAAAAAAACTTTCTTATGATACACAACTCATTCTTTCCTTGACCTTGAAAGTATTGTGTAGTATCGTGCACTGAACAGCTATCAAGGAATTATCAATGCCACTCTACCCTTCACTTCACTACAGATATTTCCTTCGTAACCTAAACATAAAAAAAAAATTCTCATAAGACTCACAATTGACGATAAATAGATGAACATTTTAAGTCGAAGGTTAGCTGGTTCAGAATTCGAACCCAAGATCGATCAACCTTTGACATGCTTAGCTACCACTTAATTACCGCGAACTAAGTATGGAACGATGATTATATAGTAGTGATAGAGATACAGAATGTAATAAAAAGAGGTGTAACAGCCCAATTAGGTACAGCATTGTTATCTGTGTATTATCTGCTGTTCTTCAAGGTGGGAATTGCATTATTAACGAGGCAGATCCTTATGATATTGACTGTGTGTGTGTGTGTGTGTGTGTGTGTGTGTGTGTGTGTGTGTGTGTGTGTGTGTGTGTGTGTGTGTGTGTGTGTGTGTGTGTGTGTGTGTGTGTGTGTGTAAAATAATAACGACAATAAACTGAAAATAAAAGGCTATATAGGAAAGATGTTTATGAGCATTTAACGAAGGCAATGACTAATGATTTCCAAACTAAGGAGGAGGAGGAAAGAAGGAAGGAAGGAAGAAAAAACGATCTGTATTGGAAGGGAAGAGGGGTGGAAGAAGAAGGGAAGGGAGGAAAGGGGAGGGGGAAGAGAGAGAAAATATAGTGAGGCTGTTATAGGAAAAGGAATAAATCGTAAAAAGGCTCGATATCAGCTTGAGTCAGAAAGAGAGAGAGAGAGAGGGAGAGGGAGAGGGAGAGGGAGAGGGGGAGAGGGAGAGAGAGAGAGAGAGAGACCTTGACCCAACCCACTCCAGGTGAAGGTGTGGTGGAAGGAGAGTAGAGGCAGGAGGAAGAGAGGGGAGGGAAGAGGCAGTGGTAGTTATGAGTGTAAATTAAAAGAGGGGAGGAATAACGAGGATACAAATGAAGACATATGCAAGTGACGCACGTGGAAAGGAGAAGAAGGATGATAAGATAAAAAAAGAAATGATGCCAGAAACTGAAATAATAGAAAGAAGGAATGGAATAATAAAAAGAGAAGAAGGGGAATGATTTTAGGTTATTGAAGGAGGAAAAAGAAGTGGATAATAATGAAAGATAAGAATGAGAAAACAAAACAATTGGTAAAGAATGAAATTGTGTTGAAATATGACCGAAAATATCATACATAAAAAAATAACAAGAAACCAGAAAAACAAAAGTAGGTTGGATAACACAAATATCTTTAAACGAAGCGAAAAAGAAGGATATTAAAGGAACGAAAAGTAGGTTACGCTAATTTACTGATATTAATAAATTTCCTTAACAGTGACACTCCCTCCCTCCTTCCTTCCTTCCTTCCTTCCTTCCTCCCTCATCCACACTGTTTTTCACCTGCCGTGACAACAAGGAAGGGTGAAGGAGTCTTATATAGGACACTGAATGAGCTCAATATAGCACGAGAAAAAGAAAGAAAAAGAAAAAATATATATCGCATGAAAAAATCCCTTTGAATGAATGACTTTGATTGAAGATAAACACGTTGGATTTTGTTTAGTATCAAAACAAATAAATTCAACTGTCACGGTATTTTTTCTTTGTTATCCTTTGTTTTTCCTGAGGTCGGAAAGAAAACCAGCTTGAGTAACACTTCACATATAACGAAGTAAAGGACGTCAGCTAGAACTATGTTACACTTTTATCAGAGTTTAAATATTGTTAATGAAAATAGATGTTGTATCGTATTTAGTGACTGTGAAGGAAGACTTGCAAGACGTAATTGTTGCAGATACGACTCACACGCTAAGATGATACACTGGACAGCCAGCAGCGAGGGTGTGTGTGTGTGTGTGTGTGTGTGTGTGTGTGTGTGTGTGTGTGTGTGTGTGTGTGTGTGTGTGTGTGTGTGTGTGTGTGTGTGTGTTTCAGCGGTCATGGTCATGGTCATGGTTATTGATACTCTTTGATTATTCGTCATATACTTTATCCACTTTACTATTTATCACAAAAAAAAACACAAAAAAATGAAACCGCTCTTGAGATTAAAGAAAGATAAATATAAAAAATACGAGACAAGTTCCGCAAAATACTCAGTTTAGTTCTTAGTGTGAATGAAAAGTTATGTGGAGGATAAAAAAAAAAAGTTACAGAAGATACAAGGAAGTGCGAGAAAGACGAACAAAAGAAATATGAAAATAAACAAAGCACATGTAATACAACAGCGTCGAGCGAGAGAGGGCAAGACATAAGCTGAGTAGAGTACACACGTAGAAGGTAACTATTAAAACACTATTGTATCATAGCATAGTACCACGAGATGCACCACTACACTACACCACAACAGCAGAATGTGAGGTGGTGGGAAGCTATCAGTGAGGGGAGTGGGATTAACGAGACACACTAATATAAGGCTACAGCCCCTTCGTGCTGGTAACTCGTAGCCTCGATGGAGTGATCGTCTTGCTTGGGACTCTTCCTGGAGATACTGGGAGGAGATTGGTGCGGGGTGGAGGGCGACGGGGGCGGCGCGAGGCTCATGGTACTATACTGTGGGGGTCAATAAGTGATTATGTTGGGCCTCCTTGGAACCATGTGTTGTTGTCTCAAGTGTAATGATGGTGATTAGTTGTCTACGTCGTGGTGCTGTTAGCTTGACCTGGTTTTGAGGTTATAATGATTAAGGATGTTTTACCTGAAATACTTAAATGTTGATCATCGATATTGATGATTCGGTTATGTTTATTAATGATGATGATGATGATGATGATGATGATGATGATGATGAGGAGGAGGAGGAGGAGGAGGAGGAGGAGGATGAGGATGTCTTCATTACTAGTACAACTATTTTTACGTATCTAAATATTCTTTCTTTAATCCTCTACGTCAAACACTTTTTATTGGTGTTGTAGTTCAAAGGCAGAGGCTTCATGTCGGTGGGTTTACGCTGAACGACACACACTTCCCCATTCCTTGCCTCGCCTTCCACGTATGCAATGGGTGAGTTGCTTTGCCTGGCTTGGCTTGCACCTGGAGTGAGGGAGTGAGGGAGGGAGGGAGTAAGGAAATGAGGGGGTGAGGGGGTGAGGGAGTGAGGGGGTGAGGGGGTGAAGGAGTGAGGGAGTGAGGGAATGAGGGGGTGAGGGGGTGAGGGAGTGAGGGGGAGAGTGACGTGTGTTCACTTATTTATCTGCCTTCGTGCTTGCAGGGAAGTTACTTGTTCTGTTTTTGCCAGACAACACAAAATAATAAACATTCCTGTATACATTAATGTACTCACAGCATGCATGCAAGATACAAGATTCATGAATGTATTCAAGCATGCACATGTGTAAGTGAATCTGTATGTCTGTCTGTCTGTCTATCTAAAAAAAAAAAATGTAAATTGTTTAGAAGACAAAGATTGATTAAAAATAATATATGTAAAAGTCAGCGGAAACTGTGTAAGTAAGCATATACATAAATAGTTAAAGTAACAAAAAGTAGTATTGGAATATAAGTGCCATGATGAAAACTACCTCATAATGTTCCTGTCACATCTCGTCTTTGTGAATAACAGAGTCACCTTCCCATGTTGAGTGTCAGTGAGGGTGTCAGTGTTACGTTACGTTAGGCACACCACAGGTAGCACAAGGCTCTTTAAAAAGGTCCGTTGAGTCTCATTAACAACTGCATGAACGATTTTAATGGTATGAGATTAATCAAATAAGGAATACCAAATGAGCATTTGTCTCTGTTATTCTTCTGCTGTAAATCAGTAAAACATTATTGACCTGAGGCATGAGTGTGATTATTCAAAGTGAACGATTTTCCAGTCACTGACGTAAGAGTAATCGACGAATAAATTCCAGATATTTTCTTATTAGTTATTTTGTCCGCCTCCATACAGCCTCCACACAGATCTATAATACTTTTACATTCACTCAATAATAATGGGACAAGATTACTAGTGATTTGTATCGTATTTATATTCATCCATTGATTTTCTTTCAACCGTATAGATCAAAAGTCGTTAGTTTCTTTCATTCGTCATAAAGTTAGTGTCACTTATATTTTATCACATCACTGCAGTAGAAGGCATTGACGTATGTAAGGGACACTTAAACATTATATTTACTGTCAGATTTAATGGTAATGTGTATTGATGCTTCACTGACTGATAACTATTTCAATGACGTTTGGTGTGTAATATTTAACTCTTCTATATTATCACTCCTTACAGAACCACAACGGACTTAACTTTTTTTCGATTTTCTTAACGAGCTAAAGTAAAAAAAATTGAGATATGAATAAATATAACTGTAATACAAATATAACTTTATTTATATTCCATGCGTTGCCAGCAGGTCATATCAACAAAATATTGATCCGATATTAATGATTCTGTGTTCTGAATGAGACAAATAAAAAAAGAGTTCAATATACGAGTCTATATGAAGACTTTTCCTAGCAGTATAAGTAGTAAAAACCCACAGTTTATATTCTTCATAATTAATTCGTATTACTACAATATTAAGGTGTGAGTCACCATGGAATACCAGGTGATGTTCAGGGACAACACCTTCGATCACCCTTCAACGGACTTCAACGGACCCTGAGCCTCTCTAAGGATCATTAACTCGTGGAAACAGAATTGACCAAACATCCCTAAAGACCAGCTCCTTCAACCTGACAACACACTTGCTACCACACTCTAGTCGACCTTAATATTATGACAATTTCCAGATGTCAAGAATGAGTCGTATATTGATGATAAATGTCAATACTGAAGTAAAAAAAAAATTAACATGCCCTTATAAATATGCAATGACAATCTCAAATCAAAGTATCATGTTTATCCCACTTGAAAACTATTAAAACTCTGGAGCTGTCAAGGCGATATTAAACATTTGAGGTTGAGAAGTATTTTTTATCTTGCATGTGACGCGGGATGTCGTGGAAGAAATTGCGTTAAACAAAATAGGCTAAGGACATAGATCAATTCAGGGCCTCGTCACGCAGGACTCAAGGTCTCATGAATGGATGTAAAGAAGAAATAGCTAAAGGAATTAACTGGGAGGTAATTCAAACAGTAATAACCTTTGACCTTAACAATCCAGATAAAGCTTCACTCTAACTGTTTTTAGTGTCCCGCGGGAACAATGAGGTTGATGAACATTACCCGCTCCAGGAGTATTCCCTTACGTATTCAGTTTAATAGATCAAACAGGTACTTTAAATGTTACATGTTAATATCACAGGAAAAAAAATTCTAAAGAGCTTAAGGTGTGATTTTTATCATCAAATGTTCATCTTCGTATCGTTACGTGGCGGGATCTTATGTAAAAGTCTTAGGATATGTAAACCCGTATTTCAGTTACCACTCTCGCCCACTATAAACTGGATCAAGGAAGCTGCACGTAGAAGTGATAACAATATCTTATGTGTTGGTGCTTGTTTCCATTATCTGAATCATATTGAAATTTTGAATTATAACAAGCTATGTCAAATTTTATATTTCTTCATGCAACAGTGATTATCAAAAAACTTGCAATTCATAACTCGAATCTGATTAAAAAAAAAAAAAAAAAACACAATGACCACACTGTAAAACTATATACTGACTTTTTCACGCAATTTCAAAAGAGTTGAATTTCTGAGGACATAGCATGGATGTTTATTTAACCATGTGACATACGGTGGACCCAAAGTTTTCAACCTAAAACAACACATTTCTACATCCTTACAACAAGGTAACTACAAGGTCAACACACACAAAGTTAGATAGGCTGCACTTAACTATTTCAGAATGGTGTTGATTAAGATTGACGTGTTGATCTAAAATAGGAATGAATCGACACCCAACAGGAAAAGTGGAGTAAGTGGAATGCTTACTCCACCGCGTGTTCAATCCTTCACAACACAAGTCACGCACGATGGAGATTACACGCGAGACACTTCACACACACACAATGCACTTCACACACGACAAACACACACACACACACACACACACACACACACACACACACACACACACACACACACACACACACACACACACGACAAACACACATACACACACACACACACACACACACACACACACACACACACATACACACTTCTCTTCTCACACCGGTACTCCAACACACACATCGCCTGACACATACACTCACACCTTGGATATGAATGCAACACAAGCTCCCAGTATCCTTTCCTCCCCTGCCACCCTTCTCCACCTCCTTCACAGTTATCAGGGAGAGGAGTACTTGCCTGTAGCTTCGGTTACGCTACAGTACGAAATTACGGTACGGTACGATTTTAAATTACGGTAAAAATGTGGTATTATATTACGGTGTGAAATTATGTTCATAGTATGGTATGGTATGAAGGTATAAATGATTGTTTCCGTACTATTTTTCGTATCTTTTCGTACCAAGTCATACCTAATTGAAAGCTGTGTGTGTGCAGCTAATAATGATGAAACAATGTCATGGTAATCTTTGTGACTGTTTTTCTATGTGCTTCCCTTCCCTTCTCCCCTTCCACTGGCCTTCATCATGATGTGTCCTCATTCCATCAGCTTTCCTTCCCTTCGTCTCAATCCTCTAAAGAAAAAATAATATAAAAAAAAACAATTCTTCCGACTTCATTTCCTCCCTTGACGCATCTTCCTCCTACTCGTTTTCACTGCTTCATAAAACCTCTCTACTTCACTCTTTCATTTCAATTCATAACCCTCACTACTGTCTTCCCTCCTCC
>JAXIVD010000398.1:134407-164407 GCA_036785275.1 Cancer borealis
CAATTTTCATGAGATTCGGAGGTGTGGAAATTTTCATGAAAATTTGTAGGGTGTAGGGTACATACACACCCTTAGAATTTTTTAGATAAATCACATATTTTGAAATAACTCAAAATGTATGGGGTTTACGTAAAAGACATATAGAATATAAAAGAAAGAGCAAGAGACGTTCGTTCTATTGAGCTATACTAGAACTCAATTGGAATTTAATTATAGGTGTAGGAGTGTAAAGTATCATGTATTCATTTCTTTTATAAAATTTTAATTTTCTTCATAGGTATTTGAGTTATTGAAAAGACGATGACTTTATAAGATATATATAACCAAACTCCATAACTTTACTTCTATACAATTTTCCTTTAAGACTAATATTTACGTAGTAAAATGGGAAAACCTTTTTCGACCTCAATTCTGGTGGAATTTACGGGCCACAAAATGGAAAATCCAAATATTATAGTAAGGACAAAACTAATTCTAGATTCGTGATCAGCATGCCCGATAACCCCTTGGTACCAAATTTCATGAGTGGTGTTGAAACATTAACCTAACCTAACTAACGTTTCCCACCCATTTGACTTTTTCGCTGAAATCATGATATTTTGAATAACTCGAAAAGTATGAAGTTTACGTCAAAAATGTATGGAATAGTGTCCTCCTTTCCTTCCATCTTACAACTGACTTTCCTCTCCTCGTAGGACCTTCAGTTACACTCACCCTTTCTTCACAAACAAAGTAGATTCATAACACGTAGATCGCATTATTAAGTGTAGATCCCATACCAAAGTAGATTCATGACACGTAGATAACAAACTAAAGTAGCACCAGTAATCCTTGTACAGTAAAACACATTGATGATTAAAGTATAGAATAACTATTTTGTAGGTCTGGAAAAAAAAGAAGCTTGAATGTGCTCCAGGATAAAAGGTTGTCCAGATATGGGTATTATTCCAAATTGTTTAGTATATCTGCAAGTGTGTTCCAGAGTGAAGGAGCACTGTTAAGATATCACCGTGGGATAATGTAGCTACAGGTAGGTTAAGGAAGGAAAGTAAAGTTGTTGCCTAACAGTGAAAATAATAGTGTATATAAATAGTTTTAATATCTAAGTATAAATAGCAATAACAAAATTTAATTACATACCAACTTCTTAATAAGTAATCCCCTGGAACCTTCCTGGAACCCACTGGAACGTGACTCAAACTCATCTCAAATATACGAAGGAATAAGTGGATATAAGTGGAAGAGAAATTTAGAGCTGATTGTAATAACACACATACTAACACACTACATAACATACACTTCACACACACTACACATACACTTCACATACCTACACAATTTAGAGCTGATAGCAGTAACACCCATCACACTACATAACACACACTTCACATACCTACACATTCTTACAGTTGAAATCATTACTAAGCATGAATACGGTCCAGACATTGTTAGTCATGACATGTGTTGATACTGAAACTATGCTAAGTTTTTGTTATTTTTTGCAGCATTCATCCCGTTGTGTGTGTGTGTGTGTGTGTGTGTGTGTGTGTTAAAAATGGATTTAACGGCGCATGTCTCATCAGTTTTATTTTTATGACAGCAGATTTCCAATAATTTCATGTTTCGATTAATGTTTGATATTTTTTTAGTACCTTCATAACTTCGGAAGCAGATTACATTTCGATAATTCCATACACCTCAATTCCAAAAGGCTACGCAGCATTGAGTGGACATTCCCTTATATAAATAAAAAAAAATACCCAGCTTGTATACAGTATTTCATCTTTTTCATCCCACTAAACAAAGATAGATCATCTTTAATTATTTCATCCTTTCAGTCAAAGACATATCAATAACATTAATTTGTTTGCATTATAAATTTCTATATTGCACCAACACCTCTAAAAAATTTATCACACCAATGCCACAAATTCCATGTCAAACCAATTTGAGGCGACACGTATTGATGCTGATATATTTCAAGAATGTAAGGCACTCTGACATTATACCACCCACCCACCTTGCTGATACATACTCAAAGGAATGTCAAGTATAAACTATTCTGGTCTATAAAAGGTTAAGAGTCACTGGGAAGAGTCAGCTCAGTCAGTCACCATCAAACTATAGACAGTCAGGTCGTACATACTTACTATAGCAACCTAACCTAACCTTCCCTTGATATAAAAAGAAAATAATGATATAAAAAAACACAGTACCACAAGGTCGATCCACCACTACATCAAGGCTACCGTGACATTGTATAGTGTTAATGTGCATCAATACCATCACTTATACCGTACACCGTTTTGCCAGGTGAGTGGGCGCCTCTATCCCCTCATCCACGTCTCCCTCTTCCCCTCTCCCCTCCCCACAAGATGGTTGGGGTGGGTGGTTTGGGTGGTGGGGGTTGCACTCCCGTCGCTAGGGAGGGTCATTAAATTTTCAGACAACCACTCACACTGAAGGTCAAGCAGGTTATCAAGGATGAGGAAAACTAGGTCACCGCCTGCCCGCCCTTGAACACACTGTACACACACACACACACACACACACACATAAGTGCAAGGTACAAAAATCGTGACAATTATGGATGATAATTAGAATGAAAGAGAAGAGGAAGAAGAAGAAGAAAAGAATAATAAGAAGAAAAGAATAAGAATAGTAAGAAGTAGAAGTAGTAGAAGAAGAAGAAGATAATGATAATGATAATAATAATAATGATGATGATGATGATGATAAGGATGATGAAAAAAGAAAAAGAAGAAAGAAGAAACAATACGATACATAAGGAATAGAAAGAGATGCAAATTCCTTCAAAAATTCATAACAATGCTTGCAAAAAATAAAAAAAATAAAAAATAGTGTATACGAAGAGCATAATGATAAAGAGGAAGAAGAATAAGAAGCACGAGAGAAGCAAATAAATCACTTCATCATAACGGTGAAATTTTCTTTATATCTTCCCTTTTTCACATTTAAAACTTCCCATTTATTCCCTTATTATTTTTTTTTAATCCAACTAACTATACATTTACCACACGCATTTTTGTTTACTTCATTAACCTCTAACACATTCTGGCTAAGGAAGTCATCTGTGTTTCTGTGCCAGGGGGTCTAGTGTGGTTAGTTATTTCTTAATGTGTTGTTTAACTAATACTTCCTCAAAACTATATAGTCCTTGATGTAGCTCATACTTTTGATAAGGTTCAGTTACTGGCTTAATAGTCATCTTCCTATCACACTTCTAGACAGCTTTTTGAGACGTGGTATTTTGATGTCAGGCGATCTACTACATGTCAGTCTATCATATAATTTTCACTGATATACATACCTGTTTATACTCATGTGTTCTTCAATCAGTAGCTGCGAGTAGCCTGTTATGTGAGTATACTTAACGAAATCACTCCTATCTATTTAAACTTACACTAACCAATGACCAATTTACAAGTAGAGAATTAAAAGAAAATCACGTGTACATACATACATACATACCGTAGTTTTAACATAATATTTCACGCACTTTAGTTTCCCTTTTATATGTCGTAGACAGTGTCACAAAGTACGTAATTTTTTTTCATTGTAGGAGACCGAAGCGAAAAGACCGGAATCACATACAGTACGTTACACCTTCCTCCTTCATCCAATACTTCCGTTATGCTATGTTGAGCAGATACACACAAAGTAAATTTAGTATTGTAGATTTATCATTCCTGCTTCCATTCCTTGCTTCCCTTCCCACACGCGGCCCTGTTTCAAGTGCCTCATATAACAAACCACTTAATTATACTGTCTATAATTAAGCCCACTATTAATTCTTCCACTTATAAGGGTGCAATAAAGCTTCTTACCTCATGGTCGTCCCCTTTGTGGTATAGGCGGCAGTAAGACTCAGCAGGAAGGGGCCACGAGGCTCCTTCTACTGTTCAGCGTGATGCAAGATCCTCCATTACTGTGTTGCATCGCGCGGGAAACGAACAGACGCAATTTCACGCCTTTGTTTTTCGTACTTAAAAGCTTAGTCCTTTTCGCATGGTGAGTTCAAGGTCTCAAGATTTCAATGCGATCACTTTGACTATATGGAATTAATGTGATGTTCTGTTGTATGATAAACTTTAACTATATTTCTATTGTTCGCGTTAATTGGTATATTAGGTGTGTGCGCGACTGTACTTTTAAGGGTCTGGTTTGGTGGACGGAGTGAGTGTGTAGGTGTCTGTGTGAGTGTTCAGGGGAGCAGCCTGGCACTGTCACCCGCCCGCGGCACCAACACTGCTGCCACTGCCACACTGACACACCGGTCCTCCCTCCCTTCCACTCAACCCCACACACTCACCCGCCCACCTCACCACCCACCCACCCAACCCACCCACCGGACATCAAATAAAATCCCTTCCGTCACGCGCGCATAAACACACACACACACACACACACACACACACACACACACACACACACACACACACACACACACACACACAGACACACACACACACACACACACACACACACGTGATTAATAGCTTGTTTGTGATCAACCTACAATATATCCCGCTAATGATGTTTACGAATGTCGATCCTTGATTCCTTTCGGTCTGGGCGCGGGTCAAGTTTCATGATTCTCGACTGCTAGTATTAAGATAGGTTTGAAAATAATGACCGATGTGTGTGTGTGTGTGTGTGTGTGTGTGTGTGTGTGTGTGTGTGTGTGTGTGTGTGTGTGTGTGTGTGTGTGTGTGTGTGTGTGTGTGTGTGTGTGTGTGTGTGTGTTGTGGTGCCTCATGTCTCCTAGTGACAGAGTTGTGTGTGTTGTTGACCGTCCAAGTGGTGAAGGGCAGACCCCATGGCAGCCAAGGACATACAAACACAGACACACACACACACACACACACACACACACACACACACACACACACACACACACACACACACACACACACACACACACACACACACACACACACACACACACACACACACACGGTTGTTTCAGTCTCCTCCTCTTCCTCCTCCACCTCCTCCTTATCATAATCTTCATCAGTAAGTGGAGGAGGTGGAGTGGAGTGCAGATCGATGGTGGAGGAGCAGCATGGTGTGTGGATAGTCACGTTCAATGTCACCATAAAGTATTAAAGTGTTTGATACACGTGCGTGATTATACTTATATCCCGTGGTGTTCATTATAATATGTGTGTTACTATGGAAATAATACAGTCATTGCAATGTATTT
This sequence comes from Cancer borealis, assembly GCA_036785275.1. Classification (NCBI taxonomy): domain Eukaryota; kingdom Metazoa; phylum Arthropoda; class Malacostraca; order Decapoda; family Cancridae; genus Cancer; species Cancer borealis. The sequence continues at coordinate 139,635 of JAXIVD010000398.1, forward strand.
GTCCTGAGAAGTATGTAAGCTTTTCGAAAACATTACTTTCATATCGTTCGTTCGACCTAATCATGTTTCAGTGATTAGGAATTCAACTTTTTTTTTTTTATAAGAGTGCATTGTTTTTTCTTAATTACAAAAATATAAACGAGAGCTAACCATGTACATTGAAAGTCATCAAATTAGCGTAGTGTTCAAACTGCTTCTTATTTTCTCTTTTTTCTTTCTTTCTTATACTTGAGCTATACTTGGTCCATGCTTGATGATGTTATAATGACACCAGAACAGAATCATTGCTGCTGTGTGTTTTCCAGGTAAATCAATTAGTACTCATGTGGCCTTGGGCATGCATATATATATATATATATATATATATATATATATATATATATATATATATATATATATATATATATATATATACCCAGCAAACATGAGATATGCGGGCCGGCATCGGCTAGCGTCGGGGTCGTGTTGGCAGCGGCGGCTCAGCAGAGGCTGATTGATGCTTGCGGCAAACCGCTTTAAGGCGATGTGGGCCCTGTACCGGGAAATGTGAATCGAACCAATTACCTATAAAAGCGAATTGGCCTCCTTGCCACATCCTCGATGCGAGAAATGAACCAAAGATCAAGATTGAAGATTCAAGATCAGTTTGTGATGGCGAGTTCCGGGTGAGCAGGTGCCAGGTGAACGGACGGGAGTAAGTGTAGTGTAAAGTTTTACTGAGTGCTTCCCCGGTGCTGATGTGCTTCATATGAGTACAGGAAGCATCAATGAAGACAGTGATGAAGTACTACCGCCTTTTCAACCTCCTACGGCGTGGAAAGTGAAGGTAAATAAGGATCACTTATATTTGCTAGCCGTGGTGTTAGTAGCTATCGTATTTTTCCCTTTCCCTTCTTTTTTATATCTTTTTAATAGGGAATGAAGAGTGGACATGAATGGGTTACTCAAGAAAACATAGTAGAGGGGGTAAAAGAAGTATAATAGAGCCTTTGTAATGGTCCATTTTGGGCTGGAAAAGTGTATCATTGCCAGACACCGCTTGATAGACCGTCGACCAGGTGTTTATAATGTGTTTATATGTGTGTTTATGTGTTACTTTTGGTAATTTCGTCCATTAACGACGAAGCTGAGGTCGGCCTCTGCTCACACCAGTTATTCCATCTTGCTGCGTCCTGTCGTGGATAATTATTTTAATTTGAGGCAGGTGGTGTGATGGCGGCAGGGTGTTGTGATGGCGGCTGGTGTATCCTTGTTATATGTGGCTGGTCTGCCAGCTCATAGAGCCACTTGTCCAGTTTCTTAGTGTGTGAGGCAGGCAGTTGAACAATGGAGGTCCGTTGTGAGTGTGTTAGCGTCGGTATCCGGTCATTTCGCCCACATTGCCAATTCGCCACACTATGGAGTCATTCTACCCACAGGTCATTTCGCCCACACAATGGAGTCACTTCGCTCACACTGTGGAGTCATTTCGCTCAGGTTAGGCTAGATTGACATGTGGGCGAATTGGCAATGTGGGCGAAATGACCGTAAACCGTTAGCGTCCTCACTCGCTGTATGTGTATATGCGTGTTTATATGTGTATGTGTATGTGGTGAGAACTACAAGCACATCGTCATAAGAAGAGCAGAAAACAGTCAGATATTCTATTTCTCTTATACTTTTTAATGTATTTCAGTGATTACGTGTTCAACTTTAATTATTCTTTCCTCCTATTAACCCTCGTTCGGTAATTACTTACAACTTCTCCCTAATGCATCTGGATATAAATAAAACAAATATTCGTATAGATTTCGATGCATTTCGAAGGATTTTGACATTCATTTCCGTCGCAAATGCATATATTCGAAACACAATTATTATTATTATTATTATTATTATTATTATAACTCATGTACAGAAAATGTTGGCGCTTTCAGTAGTAGTAGTAATAGTAATAGTAGTATTCATGTTGGGATAAACATAAACAACATATTATTAAACTTTTTTTATTCTATGTACACAAACTAAACTACAATTATAACAATAACAAATATCAACAATAACATAATGTGTGTGTGTGTGTGTGTGTGTGTGTGTGTGTGTGTGTGTGTGTGTGTGTGTGTGTGTGTGTGTGTCTGTGTGTGTGTGTGTGTGTGTGTACATGCGACCTAAACAACAAAATGAATGAATCAGTTTGAACATTCGTACAACGTGTTCGGGTCAGGTGGAATTAAGTTAGGTTAGGTCAGGACAGGTCAAATGATATTATAACAACAACAGAAGGACAAATATTACAACAATACATAATAACAAAAAATACAAAACCTAAAGAAAGAAAAAAAACTATAAATAAGTGAACATCAATTAGTATAAGTCCTAGCAGTAATTATGAGATGAAATATATATTCATGTATGTATGTATGTATGTCTATTGATGATGATGATAATGTGTGTGTGTGTGTGTGTGTGTGTGTGTGTGTGTGTGTGTGTGTGTGTGTGTGTGTGTGTGTTATCCCAAGGACCTTCCCGCGGAGTTCCAATACATCTTTCTGTAGTAACTATCTTGACTGTGGGTGGGCGTGGGCGTGGGTTGCCTTCTGACGCCTTGGGAACCTGGGGCGGCATTGGTGGGGGGAAGGGGAAGGCTGGGGAACCACTGATGGAGGGGACGAATGGAGGAGGAGAAGGAGGAGGAGGAGGGGGAGGGGGAGGGGGAAAGAGAGGATAAGTGTAAGATTGGGGGAGCGCGGGGTGTTGAAAATCTATGGTTAGTTGTCCACACCCATCTCTTCCCACCCAATCTCCCACCCACTCCCCCAACTACTCTTTCACCCACTCCCCCACTCACTCCCCCACTCACTCCCCCACTCACTGCCCCACCCACTCCCCCATCTACTTCCCCACCTACTCCCCAACTTAATCCTCCACTCACTCCACCTAATCCCCCATCCACTCCTCCACCTACTCCCCCACTCACTCCCCCACCTAATCCTCCACCCACTCCTCCACCCACTCCCGCACCCGCTCCCGCACCCGCTCCCGCACCCACTCCTCCACCCACTCCCCCACCCACTCCTCCACCCACTCCAGATCCTCCTGTGGGTGGTACATTAATTCCTTGTTTTGCTTGTGCTCCTCTCACTCCACCTGTCCCACTCCACACCCAGTCCCTTTGTCCCTGGCTCTCGGGGGCGTGAGTGCTGGGAGTGAGAGGGGTTAAGGGTGACTGTGGCCCTGGGTGCAAACGTATATTGGCAAGTCATCGGCCCACAATTGGCTAAAGTATCATTACGGAATGCCGATGCAGATCCGTTTTCCGGCCCGCAATGTAACCGATTCAGGCCCGGGGTGCAAACGTATATTGGCACGTAATCAGCCTACAATGGGGCCGATTACTACGTAATGGATTACCGATGCAAGACCGATTCATTTTTTGGTGACTTGCCGACTCTGGCACGATGCTGGCCCGGCATAATCATGTTTGCTGGGTATATATATATATATATATATATATATATATATATATATATATATATATATATATATATATATATGCGTGCTTGAAAAAAAGAAATAAAAGAAAAGAGAGAAAAAACAACAGATCAATGTGTCGCTACAACATGCATGGGATGAATATGAGTAGTGTTACGAACATGGATATTTCGCGGAGATATTTGGGCGGGCTTTTTTTACGCGGGAAGGGGAGTGCATGACTGTATGGAGGGACGGAGGCTGCTGTGTGTGGGCTTGTGGAGGCTGCGTGTTCTGGGTGAACCTCTTGTGGGGAGCTCTGTGCCCTGAGGCTGTACTGTTGTGCTGTACCCTGTAAGCGTGTTTGTGAATATACAAGGAAACGAGAAGTGTTGTCCCGCCAAGCCCCGCGTCACGGATCCCAGGAGGGCGTTCCTCAGGTAAGGAGAGGTAACGTGTTTTTGCGACATCCTGCCTTAATGAGTGAAAAAGAGGGGTGCGGTAACAGTGCGTGTCGTTTTTGTAACTGAAACTACATGCAGAAGATATCTGGAAAACATTTATGCAGCGGTGATAGTGACTTTGCGGCGGTAATATCGAAAGCCTTTATGATAGTCAAGAGCATAAGAAAATGAGGAACTACAAGAGGCCTGGCTGCCTACACGTGGTAGTTTCCTTAATTCATCCCTCAAGATTAACTCTACCTGGCATCCCCATCACTAACTTCATCCAATCTTCTCTAAAAATAAAACTTGCTATCCACTCTGCACTCGTGACCTCATAGCTAAGTTTGTTCCAATCATCAACTACCCTATCTGCAAGCCAGTTCACTCCTATTTCTTTATCAAATCTACATTTTTTCAGCTTAAACCCATTACTTTTCGTACTATCCTGTTTGCTTACTATAAGAATTTAATCTATATCCCTTTTATTGCTTCTAAATCATTGGAGTATCTCGATAGACACTAGACAACGCTATACAGGGAGCGTTTCCTTGAAAAAAAAATTACATTCCTTGAGCCAAATATTATATAGATGTAATGAGCCGAAAGGCTATCCTTCTGCCTTAAGAAATGATCCAGGAAATAACGTAGATAAACTGAACCCCGCGGGCTATAGATGCCTGAGTCTGCCACGTAACCAGGAAGACTTGCCGCTGCTGGCTGGCACAGGAAGGTGTCAAAGTGCATCCTGAACCTCACTGTGATGTTCTTTTCTGCTCTACATCTGTAAACATTAAACCAGGTTGAACATCATGTCTGGCAGCCCGGGAGGTGACGTGGAAATTGAAATATCGGGTGAAATTGATGTTCCTGATAATCTGAAAAGTTCTTCCAATTCAGGGTGAGAGGAGATGGTTTAACACTGTGTAGTTATTAAGTTGTGTTTGTATTGATGGTGTTAATAAGCCTCCTGGTGTTGATGACACATTGGCATACTGATGTTAATGGTGTTATTTCAGACCTTATTTTCTTATTTTTCTTGAAGCTGTAGGTATTGTTATAATGACACTAGAAATACTACTATGGTGAATGGGTCAGTTGTTACTTTGGCTGTTATCGTATTCGTGTTTTGGTATCTTAGTGAAGTCAAATTATAAAGTTAAATATATAAACATTTTGATCAACACTTATTTTTTATATTGGCTAAACGAAGATATTTGGCTAAGATTACAGATAGATTTTTTGGAGAAACGCTCAAAGCAAATTTCCAAACGAAATATTTTTGACAAATTGCGTGGTAATTCTTTACAATAGTACCACTTTTTTTTTTTCCTAGCCAGCCCCATCAAATTTATGGACCTGTGAGAATTATGCTTTATTGAGGTGTGGGTATGTTGCAATCATTCTACAGGTAATAACCACATTATAACAACCTAACTAACCTAACCTTGATGGAAACCTCTCTTGAAACGTAATTGTGAACACCAAACACCATATTTTAACCTAACCTAACCATGGAATCCATAACAATATGTGCAATTGCATGCTGTACCTTTAATGAGGAGAATATAATGTAGTTGCATGAATGAGGAAGTTGGGTAAATTTCCAATGTTGCATCTGTCTAAGCCTTGCCATGTTGTTTTGTTGCTTGGTTTGCACTCTCCAATGCCACTACTATAATTTTTTTTCTAATCTAATGCCCTTTTGTGTCGTTAGAAACTATTAAATTTATATCTCAGGAACGACTGATTTCCAACGGAAGAGCAATGTCTTATATGTGCAGAAGGCACCTCATATATGGATGTCCTTCGTGGTGAGACGGGTGCAATGCTGGAATAATATGGGAAATTGTGGAATCCTCATGATGATAGCACATTATTTATGCTGTTAGTACACTTCACACCTGCAGCAAAAGAAATCTATCAATGTATTATTGTCTTCCAGAGAAAAGTTTGTGTGTTCTTTCTTCTAAATTGTTGCAAAAGGCAAAGGTTGAAGGTGAATGTAAACGAAAGTTAAGCGATGGTGTTTGAAAGGAGTAAAAAATTTAATGGTTAATTATGGTTTTCTGTGTAGAGTAAGAGTTAAACGGTTGAAAGAATATAAAATTGGGTTGAATTAAAAAGATGGAGACATTACATGAATTAAAGTACTTATTTTGGTTTGATCCTGTGCAAGCAAATTAGACGAGAAAAGAGAAAGAGCTTTATAATGGAGGAGAGTGGTTGGCTCTCGGGTGTATGAAGAAGGAAAGGATGGTGAGCGTGGAGGTGAAAAAGAGAATGACTTGATGGAATAATTGTACCAACAATCACATATGAAAATAAGACAAAGGTTCACTTACAATCCAAGTGCTTGAAATGAATTGCATGAAAAAACTGTTATATAAGAAGATTAAGTGATGAAGATATTGAAAGTGTGTATAACAGATTTGGTGTGTCAAGTAAAGGTGAAGGATTGAAGTAAATGTGGGTTGGTGTAGGCTGTAGGGGGACAAGCGTAGCATCCTAAGGTGGTTGGCATACATAGAAAAGAATGGCAGAAAGTGAGATGATTAATGAGAAAGTGTATATGAGTATGTTAGACGATGTGGGTGCAAGAACACTTCCAGTGGAGTAGCAAGACAAAGTGCTGGAGTAATAAAAGAAAAGCGAGAAAGGAGAATGTAAGGAAGGCCAGTTCTTAGAAACAGGTGTCATATATAAACAGACAGATAGATAGATATTTAAGTAACACTATTGTGTACAGATAATTTTTGTCTCAAAATACTTCCACCATTGTATAATTTCACTTGTGCTTTTATCAAAGAATGTTCTTGTGGCATAAAAAGGATAGGAGATACCAGCCATTTTGGTGGGAAACTCACCACCCTGTCGACACTGGCCATGCAAAAGGTAGGTATCATTAAAATAAAAGAAAAGCCAAATAACTGTGGACCTGTATACAGCCTTATCAAGAATTTATGTCGGGGTGATCAAGGGATCATAACAAATGAGATTATATTGTAGCAGGAAAGGATGTTAAAACTTTAACATCAGTATGATAAAGAATCATTTACAATTAATGATATGTTGTGAGGGTTTCCTAGAGTCTAAAGTGTTATGAGTTAGTATAGTGATGGGATGGTAATGCAGTCATACTTATGAAAGGTGCATCACAATCTTGGTGATCTATGGCTTCTTGTCTGTAATTGTTGCACGATGGACTTCATGGCTCACCATTTCCTTGCTCTATCTTCAGATTAATGATGCAGCTCCCCATGCAGCTGCAGCTGGCATCTCCAGCAGCGCGGGAATGGGTCACGCGCCAGAGGGAGAATGTGCGTCCCTGGACGGTGTTTTTCAGCACCCAGAGGTTCAAGGTAAGCAGCAGAGGCTCAGAGGTTACAGGAGTCAGGCGTGAGAGAGAAATGAATGAGTGAGGGTGGAATTGATCAGATATTGGTGTCATCTGTCACCATGTTAATGCAGTCCTCAGCTCATTGTCAAGAATCCAGGACTAACTCAAAGAATGTTGCTCATCTTTATTTTGATCTTCCATTGAGTTTTGGAATTATCACTAAAGTCTGTTAGGTTTCCTCTGCATTTGACAGTGCATGTGGTGATGAATGAAAACTTAGACATCTGATTAATTGAAGGATAAAAGAAAAGGGCTTCCAGTATGTGTATGTAATCAGTACAGAATTGATGTGAGAAAAGGAAGAATATTCTTGTTGAATTATGATTATTAATATTTTTAACATGTTTATTTCTTTATAAAAAAAATGATTGGTTGTAAAAGCAGAAAAGAGATGATTTGAGAGGTGTTCTAGAAACAATTACATTAATGTGTACTCATTATTTTGAAGGAAAAAAAATGTGGTTTGTTGACTCAATGCTAAGCATGAAACTTTATGACATAATTCACTTGAGTCAAACAGGATATTGCTGTATATTGTGTTATGATTATAACATACTATTTTACGCAAACAAAAATTAGGTGGGTTAATTATATTTGGCATTGTTTTAAATATTTTGACAATAAGAAATACTCAATCTTTATTTGATTTAGAAAAATGATGCTGAAAAAAAGCATTGGGGAATAATGGTAACATGGTTATATTCTATTTCTATTTTAATTTTTGTCAATGAAAAGTACTTTATTTTTTGTTTAGGCTAAGTCATATTACAGTTGTAATTTGCACACCCTGAAAAGAATGATGTAGTATAAGGTGAAGGGATGATTGCAGCGTAAACCTTATGTGCTAAGAATTGTTAATTAGTTTTTAACTTATTACATTTCCACCTTTGTCCAGATTCCACCTACCACCCAGAGGTGGAGCAAACGTTTAGTGAAGAATGTTGAGTACTTCCAGTCCAACTACACGTTTGTGTTCGTCGTCCTTATTCTTTACTGCCTGTGAGTGTCTTGCCTGAGGGCTTGGAGGCCTTTTATCAGTGTGGGGTTATGGTAACAATTTTTGTCTTTTTATAATTGGTAATGGGAAACGGGAGAAAAACCAGGAAGAACTTGAATTATATTTTTAGTCCTATTTTGTTGTCAATATATTTTTTATTTATTGTTTTTGTGTGTACTTTTTCTGTATTTTTGTCTTTTCATTGAAAACAGAAATTTGATTATTTGAGAGAAATGAAATGCCAGTTATTTTGTAACACATTGGTAGTATTGTTGCATTTTTTTAGCACACCTCTCAAGGTGGAACCACCGGAGAGGCTGCAAAGAGGGGCTCAAGTGGCATACAGCTTTTTACTTTTTTATTTTTCAGTGATGTACAGGTGGAAAAATACATGTGTATAATTTATAACCTAATGTTGACATGCAGTGTTTATGTGCTGCTGGTGGCACTGGTTTTAGCAATACAATAGATTCTGATCCGGAAATGTTATGGAAGAAAAACTACCAATATATTCCCTGGTGCTACTGGGGTGTTGTAGCTGTTCTGTGAGTGTGTTAATGTAGTAATTAGTCATAACATATTATCCTTTCCTCTGAATCCATCTTCTCTTCATTGTGTTTCGTGCTCCACAGGATAACCTCACCACTGCTGCTGCTGGCCATTGCTGCTTCCCTTGGGGGATGCTACATCCTGTCTCTTAGAAATGCTGAGAAGAAGATCATAGTTGCAGGACATGAGTTGTCGTTGGCCCATCAATATGCTGCTGTTGGTGTGCTTTCCCTTCCTGTCTTCTACATAGCAGGGGCGGGAGCTGTCATCTTCTGGGTCTTAGGTACTTTCTTGTCATTATCTCAGTTGCTGTTCATATACTGTACTGGTGTAGAAGTAGCAAGAAGTGTTTTACTTATTAATACTATATGATCTGAATGCATCTTTGTGGTGTAAAATGTCATGAATGCATTATGTATGATGATGTGTGTTTGTTACGTTCTTGAGATGTGATTTATGTTAGCAGGAATGCATCATACCTAATATAATGTGACTTTTTTTTAATGTCTCAATTTACACATCAGTTTACACATGTTTTTTGTATTATTAAAGATTATAACTCATTGGTGAATCACAGTTCACCTGTACTCATGGTAAAGATGAGAAAGTATTACTAAATATCAGGGTTGTATTGTATCAAAGAGGAAAGGATATTTTTCCTGGAGTACTTTTAAACATAACCTTTTGAATACCACATTGCAAAGTGTTATCACTGATGGGATTGTGATGGTTTCCAGGAGCCAGTCTGTTCATCATTGCCATCCATGCTTCCCTATACAACGTGGAGAGTCTCTTGGGCTCAGATGAGGAGCCGTTTGACCTGCAAATGGAACAGGTGAGAGTAGGAAGTATGGCTTTGCATCTTGTTCAGGAGTTCTTACATGTATGGTGAATCTCTTCTAATTATATAAATTGTGGCTATGACCCCTGCCCACCCCTCATCCCCCTTAGCATGATTACTATTGAGCTTGAATTGGTAGTTGCGTTGGATTGCGGGAACACACACACTGGATAACAATATTAGGAAGAAGGTGTCACTGGCTGGGGTGAGACTTGCAACCCTTACCTGTAAAACCTTCATCTACTGCCACGACCAAATTAAGGAATAGAGGCTGGGGTCGAGGCTCTGGACGCGGGCTTGGCCTTGACCGCGAGGTGGAGAAGGCCAAGCGGGAGCCCTACTTACAGAGTTTGTGTTGGGGGGTTGGCGAGGTGACGTGCCACTCGGTGTATGATTGATTGATTCTTGATTGTCCTCTGACTCAGTGTTGATCATGAACGATAGTGTGATGCTCCCATTGAATACATGTAATGATATTGAACTGGAGTGAGAGCAGACCTCTAGTCAAGTGATAGTGTGCATCAGATATAAGAGAGAGCAATGATCATTTTTATATTGCTTATGTACAGTTTTCTTTCATAGACTAAATTTTCCAATACCTTAATACCGATTGTAAGATTAAAACTGGTATTCTTTCCTTTCCTTCACAGGTGTAGACTGAAGTAGATGCAGGCGTCTCATGATGGAAGTTACATAGGCTGCCAGAGATACAGGAGAAAGCTTTGTGTAAAATCACAGGCAGGATTGAGGCTGTTTTTTGAAGCAGGACACAAGCTTGAAATCCTGTCAAGCTCAGAAGAAGCATCAGGGACTCCATATCCAATTTTCTTTCCTTTGATAGCCATTTGATTGCCAGTGATCAGGTACCACCAGTATGTAAACAAATCCTTCATCTAAGCAGAAACTGCATCAACAGGTTGGATGAAAATAGACGACTCAACAACAGTACTGTTGAATAACAGATGGGTAACCTTAGCTACCCGGACATCAGTGAGCAGCATATTGATGCAGTTCTGCTGTGTTCAACCTAAACAAATTAATTCACTTCTTCCTTGCCTTCACTAACCCAGTGACTTTCACTATTTTCCTACTACTTACCAGAGCTTCATAAAGTTATATTACTATGAAGTTCATACGACTGGTGCAACATTTTTAGTAGCAATACAATGAACTACTTAGCAATAGCAATGTAGGGAATGCATAGCATTTGATCTGAATGTGGTAGAAATATACTTTTGCAGGGACTAAATTTGCTTTATTTAGCTTTGCACTCCGATAAAGATAGCTTTAAAAGATTCTTGAAACTCATACATATGATATTTATTCCTTCCTTTACTTAAGTTTTTTCTATGTTTGCAAGTTTTCTGTGTTGCACATAATTGCACATTGCTTTAAAGAATCACCTGCACACAGTATAAATTGATCCATGTTATACATATATTTATTCAGTGAAATATTAACATGATTGTGGGTGCAAAATGATCATGATTTCTAATTGTTATTTATTGTTAGCCTTTGTTACAGAACATTGTCATCGAAAACATCATTGATTTAACAGAAATAGTATAATTTCTGTTTCCTGTGTCACCTTAGTTAAGGATGGCACTCATATTGTAAAGAATTTAATTAACAACAAAAATGTATATTTATATAAAATAGGCTAAATATGATGATCATATGATGACCTCAAATAGAGTGAAGAATTTTGTGAAATGTATTTTTGATAATGTTTTTTTATATAACCAACAGATATTCAGCAGTAAGTTTGATTCAACAATTTGATGACTTGGAAATCAATATAATCTTATTAATTTATATTTTTGTAAATGATAGTTGAAGAGTGGAAGGTAAGGGAAGGTAACTGAGTGGTGGTGTTACTTGTTACCTCTTCACCCACCTCATCCGCCGGGTGCATCCGTTTACTGGTAACACCCGGATGCACCACCATTTAATGAGAAAACTAAACAACATAACTATCATTTTGTTGCATCCCATATTTTTATATGAGAATAACTTCATGCAAGGTGTATACTGCCATTAAGATATGTGAACACCATTGTTTACATATATAGACTGATCCAAAAGTGCTTAATTCTTAAATGACAGTTATTGTCTTTGTAGAATGTTCTCAAAACAACAAAAAGTTGCTTTTAAATATTTTTTGTATTTTCATATAAAGGAAGTGTATAAAATTGAACACTGGTTAAATCTAAATTATTGTCTGCTTAGTAATATATTTCTTGTCGCTGTTTGCATACGCATCAGCTGTGCAGTGGTTAGCACGTCTGACTATGAATCCGCTGGCCTGAGTTCGATCCTGAATGAGGGCACACAGCTCATCCAGCTGTTCATCCTCCTAAATGGGTTGGTAGATAAATGGGTACCAAGGGAAACCTGGGAAGGTAAACTGTGGAAACTCGGATGTCACAGTGGCCCTGTGTCCCAGGGTAATGGATTAATTTCCACCACAGACTCAAAGGCCAATGCAATGGGAGATGAGTGCCCGCAGCTACACGTAACTATAGCGTATGCTGCCACTTTACCTTTTACCTTTTACTGTTTGCATTACATTTGGAATGCTCTTAACTTTCTTCACTAGATTCATGAATATCTGAGTTATTTCCAGTATTTTCATTGTCAGCATCCTGAACCTGCAAAATTTTTACCAATTCTTCTAAATTGATGATATGCAAAGTTCTAGTTTTATAAACAATGGCTCTATGTGTGGATGATGAAGTATTTCATTATAGGAATGATGACCGGTGTTTAAGGGTTAAGGGACACTCATAGTATTGTCTCATCAAAGCAAACTGAGAACTGGAACTGATTTCATACCAACACCCGGGGATGTGATTGTCTATCTATATATGTAGGTACTTGGCTTATATCCCTATGCAAAGGGAGTAGCCAAGACAAGGTGATTACAGTTTGAGGAGACATTACTCTCTCCTCTTTGTGATGGTAGAAGTATATAACAAAAGCTTTATTGAAGATATATTTAATAGCCCAGGATATGTCCTCATTATTACTGAGGCAGAGTAAATTAAGACTATAAGATTAATTAATGGGATCCTCATTTGTTTATGCTTTACAAAACTTATTTTTAGTATCTAACTGCTATTTTTTTTTCACATTCCTTCATTTTTTTTTTTCCACAAACAATACTATGTTCAGCTTCCATTTAGCATTGTTTGTACAGTATTTAGTTCTACTTCCTTACCAACCCTTGCTTTCATCACTCACAACTCCATCCATAAACACATTGAACAGCAACGGTGACAGTATACATCCTTGTTGCACTCCAACACATATTCCAAACCTTCCAACTACTTAAACTTTCATTTTACATGCATTGTCATCTTTATATAATACTTTTATTCCTCCTATAGTCAAACCAGCCTTACTTGAGCTCTGGGGTGTGACTGTGTTATTCCCACTGTTCTCACATTCACCAATAACAGGCTGATGATCACCTTTCTCATACTGTTAGCTGTTACGTTAACTATTTTTAAATTGTATACTTTTTATAATACAGCTGCATGATTTTATAAATGGCTTGCAATTTGAGAGTAAAATAACTACTCTGTAAACCTTTCATTACACTTGGCATGTAGCTCATGGTGTCCTTGACCTTGTGTGCGCCCACCGACCCCACCCAGTCATTTCGGGTCACTTGCCTCCTATGGAAGGTTCACCTGCATTGCATTCGTGTTCTGCACTCCCAAGCTAAATAAGTTAGTTACAATGTTACTAAGTATTTTTTTGAAGATTCGACATCATGGATCAGACTAGCTACAGCCAAGAGCTCAAGCAAGGCTGGTTTGAATATAATAACTTTTCTCCCAATCCATACATGGATGTATATTTATCCTAAAGTATCATGTTAGAATATTTGACCAAATCATGGAATTATTATAAATATTTGCATTGCAAGTGTCATTATGAATCTGAGTTGGTACTTCCATGCGCTTAACTCTAGATCCATTTTCCGCCACTTTCAATTATTTTACAGAAGTATGTTTGAATCAGATTATATATTTCCATCTTTAAGAGATCTTCGTACGCTGATTATTATGTGTATTTTTCGGGAAATTATGCATCAGTTTTTGAATGAATTGTTCTTCAGAAAATTGTATTATTGAATTATAAGTGATAATAATCCCTTATCAGTGTATCTGCTTGATATCTTTATTTTTAATTTGAGAAAATAAAGGTGAATGTTAATCCTTGTGTGCACTGAAAGTGTATCAGGGCATTAAGTATATAAAATTCTACCTATATACATCACATATCCCCTTATAGAGGATACCCAACACAAGGCAAAAGTGTGTGTGTGTGTACATATATATATATATATATATATATATATATATATATATATATATATATATATATATATATATATATATATATATTACACATATATATATATATATATATATATATATATATATATATATATATATATATATATATATATATATATATATTACATATATATATATATATATATATATATATATATATATATATATATATATATATTACATATATATATATATATATATATATATATATATATATATATATATATATATATATATATATACATATATATATATATATATATATATATATATATATATATATATATATGTAATATATATACATATATATATATATATATATATATATATATATATATATATATATATATATATATATATATATATGTAATATATATATATATATATATATATATATATATATATATATATATATATATATATATATATATATATATTACATATATATATATATATATATATATATATATATATATATATATATATATATATATATATTACATATATATATATATATATATATATATATATATATATATATATATATATATATATATATATATATATTACATATATATATATATATATATATATATATATATATATATATATATATATATATATATATATATATATATATATACACATATGCATATACGTATACATATACCTACATATATATATATATATATATATATATATATATATATATATATATATATATATATATATATATATATATATATATATATATATATATATATATATATATATATATATATATATATATATATATATATATATATATATATATATATATATATATACATACACAGACACACACATGACATATTGCCCCATATCGCCTGATGCATCCGATCACTCAGAGTTTTTGAATGTGGGGCATTGTAAGAGTATTTTCATAACATCAAAGGAGTATTTGTAGGTACAGTACATTTGGTAGAGGATGAATATATATAATATGATTAGTTAGTAATAATTTAATACTATTTATTCAAAAATATACATTTATTAAAAACCTTTTAGTATAATTTGAATGTCAGTTATTTAACCTTGTCATCAGTACATGTAGTATAATATATAATCATATTTATGTGGGGGATTATATTCATGTGGAGAGAGAAAGAGGATTAAATCCCAAAACAAAAGTATGTATAGTACTGAAAATCATTACTTACAGACAATTGTGGTCTGAGTGGCTCTGTGGTGCAGTGCTTGGCTCGTGGCTTAAAGGTTGTGAGTGTTCCAGGGTGGTGGCAGTTTCTTATAAGGGGGGGGGGGGGCAGCACTCCCTAGCTATATGGTCTATAGCTACCTAACTTTTGTGTTCTTTTTTTTACGTATTGATTTCTTGCACAAGAAAGTATGTAAAAGACGTGGAGTAGGTGGGTATTGTTGGAAGGTTTTGAGGCTAGTTTGGGTTGAGAGATGGGGATTGTTGAATATCCATAGATATGTATTTACCTAGTTGTAATATACAGGGCCTGAACTAAACGTGTGGTTGTTTGTCAATTTATATGTTGTAATTAAGTCTCCTCTTTCTCTTCTCTCTTCAAGTGTATTTAGTTGCATTTCTTATAATCTTTCCTCATATGTTAGATTTTTGAATTCTGACATAATTTTAGTTGCTATTCTCTGTATTTATTCTTATTTCAACACACACAAGCACCAGTGAATAAGAAGGCAAGGAAAGGAAAGATTGATATGAAGTTCTTGGAAGCATTAGAAGAGTATCTAAAAACTTTCAAGAATGGAAAAATGATATTTCTGCTGTGGTTATGAATACAAAAGTGTGAAATATGATTGGTGTGTGGAGTGTAGATGTAGTGGATGAGTGTGTAGAGTACTTAGTGGACAAATAAACTTGGATATGTGAGAATATTATAAGTCTGATATACTATAAAACAGTGGATGATAAAAGGAAGAGAGAGGTCATGGATGGAAAGATTGCGAGAGAATATTCAGTGGCGCTAACTACTTAATTTTATTGGGAAAGTGAAGTTAAGAACCAAATGGGAGAAATAGGAGAGGGAGGAAAGTCAGTAAGGAATGAGTGAATTAGGAAAAATATTTGATAGTGAATATAAAGTTACATAGACGAGGAGAAAAGTATATAAAGTACTGAGATAAGTAAGACTAGAAAAAGTGTAAATTATGTATTCCAAATATTTAAATGATCATTGCTTTGCGTGACAGAATAAGGAATGGTATGAAGTATGCAAGAATAGAGAGAAAGGCAGTGTATGGCAGACAAATGAAACAAAGGAAGTAGGAGGGCAAGATATCTTATATAATGATGATGCAAAAGAATGTGCGAGAAGTGAGAAAGAGAAACAGACAGACCAGGAAAGGAAAGGAACAAAGAGCAAGAGGTTAGTCAAAGAAATTTATTAACGACAATCTGGATGAGATGAATTTTGGCATGAAGTTGTGAGTGAGTAAATTAATAGGAATATAAATATTGAAAAGGGTTAAAAGAGAAATGTAGAGGAGAGAGCTAGAGTAGTGTTGCAAAAATGAAGTGTTTGGAGGGAAGTAAAGTGGGTTAGGAAGAAACACTTTGAGTTTAATGGTTACAGGAAGGAATAGTAGTAGTGTTGAATTAGTGGGTAGAAATTCATGCTATGTCTGTAGAATGTAACATAGAGGAGTAAGATGAGATAATAGCATAACAGGTGCTTGAATATAGACAATTCATTATGCGTGTTAGGTAGCTATACAATCGCTATCTGTTATATGATTCCTAAATTGAGGACACCCATTCATTGCGTCATATCACGTGCATCTCATGACATCGAGTGAGGTCACATGACGTCATTAAGACACGTCATGACCTTTAAATACTTGATACGGGTTACATTACAGTGACTTTTCTATCATTATATATAAGAAAAAAATCATAAAAACTGTATTCACATTAATTTTAACAACCAAAATAACTTATGTTTAATGCTGTATACGTGTTTTATAGTGAGTATAGTGTAATATTGTGTCAAGATAATAGTGAGTCTCTATAACATGACTTGGATATACACAGGAGAACAAGTTGTGTTTGTTATTGAATTTTTCTCGTAAGTAATTGGTGTGTATTTTGCATCACCAGTATGAGTTAAGGCGGCTAGGTGTGTGTGTACGGCATTGTGAAGTGTGTGTGCATGTGTAGTGAAGTGTATTGGTGTGTGTAGTGTGTGTGTGAGGCGAGGCAGCGGTGTGATGTGAGGGGCAGGCTGTGGTAGGCTGTGTGCAGGCCAGCCATTGGTGTGAGGCAGGCTGTCTATTGTTGGTAGTGTTGGTATAGTGTATAGTGGTGGATATACATACATACGCACTCGTCACTCATGAAAACTTTATTTATTAACTAATCCCGTGACTGACGCAAGCTCGTAAGTATGTTTCAATATTGTTTCAGTTTGCTTCGCTATGGTTTCAGTTTGTTTCAGTTAGTTTCATTATTGTTTCTGTTTGTTTTATTATTGTTTGTTTCATTATTGTTTCAGTATTGTTTTAGTGTTACATTGACAAGTTGACACAATCACGTCTGTTCCCTCACGGATTAGGAAAGTGTATATTAGGTTGATATAATTGACGTCACTCAAACGTTGGGGTCCTTATCTAGCTGATGAAGGTGTGATTGGAATATTGCTTGTTGTACATCATTTATTTGTTTATTTATATTGTCAGACCTAATAATGCCTCGGATGTGTGTGTGAATGCCTTAGTAGTTATAGATAGATTAGTTAGTTGGTTATACGTATGTGTGTGTGGCTACATAGTCCATGATTTGTTTATTTACATATACCTTTTGCAGTGTAATTTTTGCTTCTGTTTATTAGTCTGTCATTGGGCAATTGTAGTAATTTTCTTTATATAATGTTTTAGATACTTTGTAGAAGATATTTACAAAACTTATGACATTTTTGGACCTACCATTGAATGTTTCTGATTTATAATAATAATAATGTTTATTTATTTTAAAAATTTTGCTTACAGATGACTTCTGGAAGAGGCCTTGACCAAGCTTGTGACTTTAGTTCCATGTTAACATCATTATCTTGTTTTGATTGCATGTCTGGGTCGGGTCGGGTCGGGTCGTCACTATAGGGGCGGTGTGATCATACTTGCACTCATGATTTCTCCAATGATTATCTAGCCTCTTTTTGGCCAAAGTTTTTATAAGAGCAGTTTGGTTTAGTTGGTATCATGCCATCAGTTTGTTCTTAAAAGGCTGACAATTATTAACTATCATCGCCACAGTCAGGTTGTTGCATTAAAACTCGAATGGATGAAGATGCAGATGACTTGGAATGCATTGCAACATTAATAATATTGTGCAATTTGTGTTTGTGACAAGTGAAGTGTGTTTCTCTCTCAGGTTTTTGATGACTAAAGCAGTCCCTCAAACTCCCCAAGTGAGTCACACAACAAGTCCACAGCATGGCCACAGCTGGACCAAGTAGCAGCAGCCGCAGTGAGAGCAGTAACAATGCATCAGGAGGTGCAGAAGGAGGCGAGGAGGAGGCTCCTGATAATTCCAACTTTGAATGTAATATCTGCCTCGACACAGCCAAGGATGCTGTCATCTCTATGTGTGGACACCTCTTCTGGTAACACACACACAGTCTACTTAATAATGACTTCATCTGCACATAAGTCAGGTTTATAAATTCAGGAGACTCGGAATTTTAATAATTTTCTTGAACCCTCTTTTTTCTCTTTCCCAGCTGGCCTTGCTTACACCAATGGTTGGAGACTCGACCCAACAATCAAACGTGTCCCGTGTGCAAGGCAGCCATTTCCAAAGACAAGGTGATTCCTCTGTACGGTCGAGGTTCTGGAAACCAACAGGACCCAAGGTAAGTGTATGGACTGGCTGGCACAGGACCAAGTTAGTGCACCTGTATTAAGGAATGGAGGAGAGGGAAGAGGTAGTTGGGAGAAATAAGGAGATAAAGAAGAGTTAAGACCACACCTTTCCCCCACAGAGACAAACTCCCGCCCCGCCCGCCTGGCCAGCGCACTGAACCTGAGCCCCAGAATAGCTTCATGCCGGGCTTTGGGTTCGGGGACGGTGGTGGGTTCCAGTTCCACTTTGGCATTGGTGCCTTTCCCTTTGGAATATTCACCACCTTCAACAACTGGGGAGGTGGAGCTGCTGTGCCTCCAGGTGAGTAGGTGAAGGGGGTACTGTTGCTCTGATTAATGGGATGGCAGGTGGAATTTTTCGTAATCTGAGTGGACTGTCTCTACCATCCATCCATCTACATATATTTATTTGTGGAGGTGATGGTTAATTTTTTGGTTTACTTATTGTATGGTATTGCAGTTATTTATGTGTTTCTGTGGAATGTTGTATCACGTGCAATATGTAGGAAAAAATGAGTTATAGAAAATATTGCTAAATTAGTCTTATTTCCAGTTGTCTATGTTCTATTTTTTTTTGTGAGTGGTGTTTTCCCAGAATTTTAGCATAAAGAAACTTTTCCCAAATGGTTTCCCTAATTATATGAACTTAATATAAATACATTACAAGATCCACATGCACAAAAAACCCATTTAAACACTGCTTCATTTTTATGCTATTGTGGTACTGGAAATATTCACAGTTTGTTTACCTCTTCACCCGACACAACACTGGCGAGAACAATACTGTGAAATTGTCTATTTACTTGGCATATGACGTGTTTTTTAATATATGATGGTGATATAGGTTAGTTCTCTTCTCTGTCACACATGCCTACACTCATCTCACTTGGCCCGAGCTGAGTGAGACGAGTGTGTGTAAGCATGTGTGTGTGTGTGTGTGTATGTGTCTGTGTGTGTATGTGTGTGTATGTGTGTGTATGTGTGTGTGTGTGTGTGTGTGTGTGTGTGTGTGTGTGTGTGTGTGTGTGTGTGCGCGTGCGTGCGTACCTTGTATTGACTAACACACTTTTTTGCGTTTATCTCCTTGGTATAGAGATAAATGGATAAATTTTGTTTTGTATTTTATTCCTTTATATATTTTAGTTTTCTTTTCTTTTTGTTTATTTATTTATTTATATATATATTTTACTGTGGCACAAGTGGTGGTGAATCTAATAGTGGATGAGAAATATATATATAATACATGTGTTGGTTGACAGTGTAAGGATGATGGTTCGTTTATTATTTAAGTGTAGAAGATTGTATCACTTTTGAAGGTGACTTAACAACAAAGGGTGGCAATGGTTTTCTATTGATGCTTTGCCAATGTAACCACTGTAAACAGCAGCCAAGCAATGGAATGAGTCAAGTCAGGAGTTTAATGTTTGGGAACTTATTGTGTTCAGCCTGAAAACAAATTAATTATTATTTATTAATTGTTTTCCAAATTAAATGGCTGAACTTATCTCTTTAAACATAAATTATCAGATTTGTTCATGAAATTTTCGTTAAAAAAACCTTGGATGTTTAATGACATACAACAAAAATATCATGACATACAGTTCAAGTTTTTGAATGCTTCAATAACTTACTTAATGACTAAACTCATCAATCAATGAACAAAGTGTGTGCTGCCACCCTGCCCCCAGGGCACGCCTCTGACTCATTCCATTGCTGTTCCAGAAATGGAGAGAGAGTTGCCGCAGCTCCTGCAATATATTTTGCTCATAATGGCCTTCTTCTTCTATTGGAATCTCTTCTTTGGCTGACCAACAAGGTATTTTATAGACCTTATATATTTTTGATAAATTGAGTCAAGTAGATCATTGACAGATTACAAAAATTTGGGTGGCTGTTGTAGGGTGTGAGTCTTACTTATTGTAATGTATGAGTACCATAGATTGTTAGGTTAGGAATTGTAACAGACATGAAGAATGTGTGCATGTGTGTGTTGTGTTGTGCATTGTTACCTAATTGTAACATACAGGAAATGAGCTGTGATCGTGCTGTTTTACCTCCATATTCATCACTCTATCTATATCTGATACTTGTTGTAACCTTTATAATAACCTCTTATGTGATACCTTGTCAAAAAAAAATTTTATATAAGAAAAAAATGTAGTGTACCCAAGCCGCTTTTCCTTTTTTGGTGACACTTACTCTCACATAATAACACCATAACATGTTTGTGTCACATGATCTACCATTTCTGAAACCAAATTTGTTCTCAAGAAGAAATTCATCTATTTATCTTTGATTACTTTCTCACAAAATTTTGCTACCTCACTAGTGAGTAAGATTGGCTTATAGGTTAATGGGGTTCCTTCATCATCTTTTTATCTCCCTTATATTTATACGAGGGAACCACACACCCGCTCACCCAGTGCCTAGCCTTCTGTCCTTCCTTGCAAATACAAAATCATCTGCTGTAGTTCATCTCTACATTTACTTATTAGAACAATATCATTAGAGAATCTGAGATTGCAGTAATCCCTCTGATACCTGGAGCAGGAATAATTCTGGCAAGGCAGCAATGAATGTGTGAAGTACATTTATACAAGTGATACAGTGTCTGTTAGTACAAAAAAGAAACATCATTATCATCGTAATGATAGAAAGTGATGCATCAGTATTGATAAAGTCTGTCACCTGGAGTGTAAGCAGCAGTCATAGGTTGACCTTGACAATGATAAAAGAAGTGAATGGTACAAAGATTAGCTTCTTGGTTCTTGCTAACAATACATTGGTTGTGAGATGAGGTTTCTGGCCAGAATTTGCATTAGCTGCATACATATCAATACAAATTTTGGGGGAGGCTTTTATTGTATATATGATGGATACCACATGACCGGACTAGACAGTATATGTAAAAGATAGCGAAGATCATTATGATTCAAGTTAAAATGAGAGATAAAATTACCAGGCATTACCAATGATGTGTCTTCTCTGGGCTACCCTTTCCACCACCCTTTGTGTTGCATCCTGAGCCCTTGGTTGTTGTGTCATTTAAACCCTAGAAGCATCGTACAAAAGGAACACCATGAAAAGATAAGTAAAGATGAAAGATAGTAAAGGGAAAGAAAAAGATTGTATTGATGAGACAAGTGTTGAAGGCATGCCAGGCCTTTATGTTAGGCTGCTGGGATGTCACGGTGGAGTGTGAAGCCTTGGGTCACCTGTCTAAATGTACAATTGTGCATTACCTATGTGTTGCACGAGTGTTCTCTGCTCTGCTTACTGATTCCATACTATTTCCTTTCTCTAAATAATACATGGTAAACTTTGTAGTCTTGTATGTATTCAAGACTATTAATCCTAGCAAATATGTATTGTAATGAATGTATTTTCTCATTACAGCTCCAGGGACACAACAGTACCAAGAGGAGAGGTTTCTGTCCCAAGTGTTAATGGCAATGGCTCTTCTGTTTCTCTTCTGGCTCATTCTTGTATGAGGTGAAGTTGTGAGTGAGTGAGTGAGTGTTGGTGCAGATGATGGAGCTGAGGAGCAAGCTGTCATGGCTGTACCTTGGATTGGTTTGGTATGTTATGTGTTTTTCATCGTATAACATGCTTGAGTTAATCTGAAATATGGTTCCTTAGGAGTCCAATTGCCTTTTTCAGGGACAGTTAACTTCTCTTTTTATGTAACCAGTATGATACACAAGATGTTTTATTTTCATAGATGTATATAACTTTATGTATGAATTATATATTAAGAGGGTGAGTTATTTCAAAGTAAGAGGAATGTTTATATAAGGTATCATCCAAAGAATGATGGGTATGTTTGTAGGTGAACCATCTTTGGGTATATTCATATTTATATTCATATTCATCAGGCAGAAAACTTTGGTAGAATATGATAATGCCCATAGTCTGCCTTACACTTTTGATTTGTACATTTCACAAAACTACAGTGACTCAAATGTTGTATATGATATCAGACTAATATGATCCACTTTCCCTGTGCAATGCTTGTGTTTTACAGCTACTCCTGGTGGCAGGTGTGTGACATCAGTGTGACGAAATGAAAGTTACATACATTATACAAACTATTATTAGAAAAATAACAAAAATATCAACATGGTGCCAGTAATGTATGAATTTTTTTTTAGCATTATTCATCAACGTGAATGAATATGATCAATGTATCAAGACAGGTTTGTGCATGCATTGTGAGCCGCAGTGAACAAATGATGTGTTGACAGTGCTTCTCACTGTACTATTATTATTTCTATAACATGGCTGCCATCACCTATGACTCATGACTGTAAAGTGCCACTCTAGAATATTTAACAATTGTTTTCAAGAAGGTGCAAATTGCAAACCACTTTCAAAAGAAAAGTATCAATATGAATCGGTATTAGGTCTGTCAAAGTTATCATTCCAGATATGAAAATAATGAAGTATCACTTAACATAGTAGTTACTCTTATGAAGAAACATTTTCTTAGTATATGGTATTCTATATACAATAAAATTTTGATTAAAAGTAAATGGTCAATAAAAGTGACTGAAGAGAGTACAGAGTTAAGAGCACAATACTAGTGGATCCATAAAACAGATGAAGCATCCTGCATAGAGCAATTGTTCATCTGTTACACTTATAAACACAGCCAAATGTTTTACGATCATTCTATCTCCAGATACCTAGTTTTAGCATTTCGATACACTGCATACTGAAATTGTTACTATTTATTGCATTTGTTGAATAAATACAAAGAACAAAAAAAACCTTTTGCATTAAACTTCATCATATTGGAATTAGTCACTCAGACAGCTGTGGTAATTTGGAACAATGGCACACTTGTCAAGTCTCTTATACAATTACTAGTGGTTACTATACTGTCAATTACACCTGGAGCAGTTGTAATGTGCATTAGATTACACCTGTTGTAGGTGTGGTGCATGCCATATAATGCCTACTTTAAGCTTAGCAAGTGGCTTAACTATGAATAGGGGGCCGGGTGGCTCTGTGGTGCAGTGCTCGTCTTGTGATCTAAAGGTTGCAAGTTTGATCCTGGCTCACGGCAGCTTCTTGGTGAGGGGGGTAACGCTCTCTTGTTAACCCTAGCAGAACTATATGGTCTATAGTTACCTAGTTGAAGGGGATTATTTAATCACCTTCACTATGAATTGTACTCATTGCATGTTTGGCATGATATGAATACTATCCATTATCCATTGTTTCACAGTCTTGGGAAACTAGTTTTTGATAACATACTGGATTATACACTTAAGTGTGTTCATAATGAGATACTTAACTTGAGTTTTCCATTGCAGACCATAACTCAAATAATTGTGTTATATCTAGTGGGCCAATTGTTAGTGTGGTGTGTGGAGGGATTCCAGTGTAACACCACAATCTTCTTATTTCCTGCAAATTTGATATAAAAAAAAGTTCAAGCGATCCCAGAGCCAGAAGAGTGTGTCTGCACAAGACAGAAGCTTGGAGGGGACTGACTCATTTTAAATGGAGTGAGCGCAAGGTGATAGTGTGCGTACATAAAAGAAACTAAATATTAACAAACAAATATATACATTTAACTATACAATGTTTAATACCTACGAAACTTGTCTGCTTTATATAATCATTATGAAACATGTATTTTGGTTAAAAAGTAAGGATGCAATATATTCTGAATATTGATATCCTGCTTTACATTGTTGCGGTGATGCACCCTAAAGCCCACTCCAGACTGTACCTCGTGCAGTGCTGCATCAGGCAGCTGGCAGTGTTGAACGCACAGATTGCGTCCAGACTGTGTGCCTCACGCTTGAGGCGAGCAAGGGACGCCAGTCACCAA